>VFXL01000538.1:0-60001 GCA_009761765.1 Phenacoccus solenopsis | reverse complement strand
TTCCTACAACACTGGTTATTTCTCCCTGAAAACGCGATATAATTTATTCCGACCTATTTTATTTTATTTATTAATCTTTAAAAAGACCTAACTTTTGTGATATTTTCGAATATTTCCTTTTCTTTTGATTTAAGAAGAGTTAAGTGGGTGAGAATTCGCGAGATATGGCAAAATTTTAAACGTTAATCATTCGTTTTAGAAATGACATATCGAAAATTTCTCGAAATACAAGTCTTAATCTAATTCTAAAGAAGGTATTTAAAAAAAGAAATTGGAAAAAAGTTGAATTTCCATCATGGAAATTTTTGTTGAAATTGGTCGAAATCGTTCGCTATAAGTACAACTCTTTGATGTATTCAGATCTTGAACGATCATTAAAATCGCGCAAGTTCGTTCAAAAACGTCTCATCAAAATGTAAACATGAAGTATCCCCTTAAAGAAGAACAAATAGATACTGAGAAGAAAAACTTGATGCGATCGCATGACATGTTGTAGTTGTAATGTGGTAACCATTTATATTTCATTAATTCATTTTCATGGTAAATACTTTGATTGGATTTCAATGCCGAGGGCATATTCTGGTATAAATTTCCACTGGATATTTTTTTCTTGACTTTGTCTCAAATCTGAACTTTGAAAGATAGTAGCCCACATCTGTTGGGATCTATTAAGAAATGATGAGGCGAACGCGTCATTACGTGTATGAGGTTGTATCGGGTATTAATGTGACGGAATACGCATCAAGCGTGTATCTTACTTGCACTCGTAGTTTGGCTTTGCGAGGAAAAAAAAAACACATTCTACAGCTCGGCGTTTGGGAATGAAATTCATCGAAGCGGAATTTCATTCCCTCTTGTAATTTGTAACCGATGAGTGGTTATAGAAAGAGAAAAAATCATGAATCCGATAACCTTTGAACGGTTAAGGGTTTCGATTTCGATACCTTGGAGAATTTGTTCGCTCTTCTCGCATGTACTATGACCTGCTTCACATGCTTAAAATTAGATTTGATGTTTCTATAAAAATCTATCTCTCCATGATCTGAGTACTGAACTCGAGGTTTCCATTTCTGCGAACTGTCTGACATACGAGGAGAAGAGGGAGACGTAAAAAAAAACTGATTAAGGAATTAATAGTAAATAATGAATAATTATTATGTGTTATATTGATTAATAAATCAATAAAGAATTTTTTGTGTCTTTTTTTCTGATTTTTGGCGCAATTTTGCGTAACAACTCATCGAAAACAACGGAACTCATCCTTAGAAAATTTTGAAATCACCCACTTGATTCTTGATCCCCAGCTCTTCTTTGGTAGAGCTGGCTACTCCACAACCTTCGTTTCCTTTTTTTGGGGCGATTTTCTTCCAAACTTGCGACTATTATAGCTAAAACCACCTCACTTACTAAAAGTGAAGTCTCTTGTTCCTCCATCATTGAAAGAAATTCAAAATTTAAACTTAAATCAATCACTTATTGTTCGCGAATTAATCAACATAAATGAAGATTGTAATATTTATTTATTCCTTAAATGAATGGAAAAGTTGGCTAGTTATTTCTGAATCTAATTTTTCTGAGAGTTTATTTCTGATCTACACCACTTGGAAAGCTAGAGGTTAATAAAAAATTGAAAGTTGGTAAGTTCGGGAGCAACTTTTTAAAGTACATCCTTCTCCTCAGGACCTATTCTAAAGAAATTTTGGAGCTACTCATATTGATAAAGATGCATTTAAGCTTTCAAAATATTTTTATCTCCAAAAACAAATTCATTAACTACAGTTTTGTCTTGAATGTTGATGCTAAGACCAGCAATAAAAAGGAATTTTTGATTTTGAAGACTGTAGGCAATATGAAGAATTAGATGACAAAACTAATATTTATGAATAAATCCTTTGTTTAAAAAATTTTAACTACTGATAATAATATGAAGTTCCTTAATCTTTTTTAACCAAACCAAAAAAAAATTGCTGCAATAGCTTACTTCTTCGTTGGAAATTCCGCTAAAAAATTTTCAATTTGTTCGTACAAGGCGTGTTCGAGGCGCAGCGCATGTTCGGCGCGCTGGTATATCTGCACCTTATTATAATCCAGTATTACTTGTGGTTTCTGATTACCTTGAGGACGTTGAGCATCACGATGCACTGGCAAGGATGATAACAGTGGAACGATTCGATTTTTCTTGGGCGAATACACTGTGAGCGTAGCAGTATCGTTGTAAGTAACAATGGTTAGCTGCAGTTCTGTAAAACTGTTTTCACTCAAAAAGGACCGAGGAATGAATGTCTTATTCTTTCTGATAGTTCCAACTAATGTCAATTTTTTTGGGCCAACCTTTGCGCAAAACTGAAACTTGTGAAGTAGTTATCCGTCGTCACGTTTCAACGAAGAAAGGTCCTGCAGGCTGGTTACCCACGTAGACTTCCATATTATACGTATAATATGTATCAGCATCCGCCAATGCGTATATTTTAATACCATATTTCGCTGGCTTTCGGGGCATATGGACTCCAAAGCCACAACGCCCCCGAAAGCTCTGCAACATTTCGTCCATGGTCAGCCTAGAGCTCGGTTCATGAGACGAATCTATTAAGAAATTCTCTGGTTTTTGTTAATTTATGTTGAGCCATTCGAGGTTGGCTATCTGTTTCATCAATATCGTCGAATCGCAGAGCTTGTAAAAGTAGACGGAATCGTCTTTCTGACATTATAAGCCAGCGAAATTCAACACCGTGGAGTCTCTGGTCCGCAGGTCGCTGATATTCGCATGTCCTGAATTGTGCAAGCCTGCAATATAGAGCAACCCAAGAACTGCTCTTATCTCCGTCGCATCAGTGTTGAGTACATCTCTTTCCCTTTCGTAATTTCTACTTATTTCGGCAAGTTTTTTGTTGGTATATTCAATAATTTTTTCTATGATGGCGTCATCTACGAGAAGGTTCCAGACTAATATCGGAGTGTTTCCAGTGAGGCCTGCAGTTGTTGTTGCTGCTTCGTGTTTCTTTACTAATCCATCGGTTATCATTTCTCCTGGCTGTGTCCGCCATTGCGTACCATCATTCAGACACTACTACCTATTCTCTTCACGTCTTGGGATCCTTGCGATGAGGATCTAAGCCTAGGTCCTCCCGACAAGGATCTAGACCTACCTCTACCATGGCAACTGGTGCTTTAACTGCCTCCACTTCGTCATCATCCGAAATTGCTGGCGGTTCCGAGCTTGTTTCATCTTCTTCGTTGCTGACATAGTCATCATCATCACTGAATGCTTCGTTTTCATCAATGAAAAATTCATCCTCATTATCTTCGAGGAGACTTCGTCGGAATCGATTTTGTGAACGTGAAGTCGATTGTTGTTCACTCATTTTTATGTTTTTCGAAAGACCATGATTACAATTTTGAATCTTTTAATTTTTTTTTTTTTTTTTTTTTGCATAGAAAAGAAGTATGACAAGTTTGTAACTGTCAGTGTCCTTGAAAGACAATGCGAATATGCCAATGCTAGAAAAATGTGTTCTGCATAAAAAGTCTTTTCTTGAAATTTAAAAACTCTATCCAAAATACATTTTGAGGAAATCTGTGTCTAAATACTTCGATGATAAAACTTGTATGTACATAATAGGTACCATAAAGTTTACCATCTGTATCACCAACTGACTTCTTAAAGTACTAAAATGTTGCAAACTGTAAAAAAATTGTAATTAAGTCATCATGACAGAATTTTAAACCTGCGGAGGTTTCCTCCGAGCGTGCGACCAGAATTGGGATTTGCGGAGATTTCCTCCGACCGTACGACCAACTACGGTTTAAGCCAATAGGAAGAAATTGAGAATAATTTAGATCAAAACTTTCTCGAATGATCATAACTCAATCCTAAGTTCCAATTTTTCATACGTAATAAATCGTCTCGAATTTACATTACCTGGTAAATCAACATATCATAATGTTTTACGGTGCAATTATGATTTGGCTTAGTTGTTGGTCAATAATCTGAAAAATTCAAATTTATATAATCAATTACTTCATGGACCAATCATTACTCGTCAATTTCAGGTCTAAATTTTAAATTGTATTAATTTCAATTTTAAGATGTTGGTCTCACATTTCAAAATGATTTTTGGTAAGTTCAATTGTACTTGGATGGCCTAAGAACCGGTAAGTGTGTTTTTTTTAATTTGAACGATTAGAGAATCGATTAAACATTGTGTTCGGATATTAGTTTGATATTCCTACCGATATTACATTAATTAGATATATTATACAACCATTTGCAAGTACTGAAGTTGTGAAATGTATTTAGACTTCTAATCGTTTGTGTAATCGACCAAGGACCACAAAATTAAAAAACGGAAAACATTATATTGTATTTCGTTGTAATACCGAATTTACCAAAGAACATATTTCGAATTTGATATTCTGGAATCATAACAATTTTAAGCAAGTAAGAAATCTATTATATAAGAACGTTATTCGTTAGCATTTCGCAAATACAAAGTACAACTTTGAAATGGAAGATGAATTTTATTGAAATGCATTTAAGTCTATTTAAAAAAAAAAAAATTTGGTCTTTTTTAATATTCCTTTATAAATAAACTAATAATACGAATAATACATGTATTGGGAAAACTAATGAAAAGGAAAGAAATAGAATGAAATATATATGAACGCTTAAATGAAAAGAAATATTTGCCAAGGTCTATGACCCGCACCGCCTACGATTAGCCCGATAAGGTCTAACGCCGTTTGCTGATAAAGTTTCCCTTATTTCATCGACTGCAAAAAATATCTCATCTAATATTCTGTATAACTCTGGCTCATTTCTTTCATTACCATTAATTAGAGGCTCTAATCTGTTTGTTACACCAAGTATTGCGTTATCCATTCCATACGTTGCAGATAACAATACTGGTAAATTGTTCCAATTATTTGCCATCCTCATGGTTTGATTTTGTAGCTCTTGAAACTCATGAAATATTTCATCGTACCGTAAAAAACTTGCCACAATAAAGTTAGTAACATTTCTTATGATTCCGATAAATATTTCTCGAAGATTTTCCATACCGTAAAAGACTGTAATGTAATAATTTAAAGGATACTTATACCAAATAATTGCAATTGCTAAGTAAACGTTCTTATATGTAATAAAGTTTATCTGTATTACTTTTAAATTTTTTCATTTGTGACACATGAAGAGACTGTGCTGCGTTCTTATCTGTGGTAATTCCGTAACCGATCTCTACGAAAATTATCTGATGTACGAGGGACGTTCAAAAAGTAAGGTTCCCTCTCTTATAATTCTGGTAATAATGGACTGATCCGGCGCCCTTAGTCGAATCACCGGCACCACTTTTGAACATGTTGAACGGACATTATGTTATCTCCATATACAGATTTCAATTCGCGATGCATTTCGATAGGAGAAATTTTTTTAAACCGTAAAAAACGAATTACTGAACGCACCTCCACATCGGACGCTACTTTTAAAAATTTGTTTTCGCTCATCGTATGTATTCACTTCTTAAAACAAACTAGGAATGAAAACAGGATGTCAATGTATTCTAGACCCTTTTACCTACTGAATGAGACCACACCCAACCGGATCAGTCCTTTATTACCGGAATTATAAGAGAGGGAACCTTACTTTTTGAACGTCCCTCGTATTTTTAACAATCATTTCTTTGGAAGGTTATCTTAAGTAATTGAAATATAGTTTTGAATTTTGTACTGATATGTGACCGTTGGTCGATTAGGTAGTCGATTTCGATTTAATATTCATACCCATAAGTCTAACGACAGGCCAATTCCTTAAAATGACAAAAAAATTGAGTATCCATAAACCTTGCCTATAGTGAACCTTCATCTTTGAGTCCATGGAAACTCATCGAAGGCAGGATGATAAGTTTCATACAAATAATATTTTAAATAATTCCCGCAACCACCCTGGGAAGATCAGGATCGCAATGCAGACTTCAAGGAACCCTTAAACAGACTTTGGAGAAATTAAGAATATTCCAATTTTTATATCTAACTAAATTACTAGACTGTATTTAATATTAGCAATTTTTAAAACTTATCATTAGATCATCTGTCGCGAATAACCATAAGGTTCAATGCAACTTTAAATAAACCATAAACAAAAACAACAACAACGACAAAAATCAATAATAAAAATGTGAAGTGCTAACTCAATCTGTCTGGTATTTCTCCCACAATTAACTTATTGAGAATGAATAACCGAACAATACCCTAAATTCTTTTTAGTAGTCGCATCTACTACCTTTTCAGATCATCTGGATAGCTTATTAGTATCTATACAAAGGGCATTTTCATACTGTACATTTATCCCATGTTCTTTAGATGCTTCTCATATCAAAGTACGTAACTCTTGTCCTATACTTTACAAAATTATATTGAATTTTTTTCTTCATTTAGATTTTATACGTTCTCATCATCGCATGTCGCCTGGGTAGGTCATCAATTGCGTTGCTTCTGCGTGAGAAAAATTTACATATTTTTGTTTTTATTTTAAAATGTTCAAAATCGAAGTTTTAGTTTCAAAATTTAAAAAAATATATGTTTTTGAAAAGGTAAATATTCGTGATTATTTAGGTATCGCTTCCATTTTTTTTTTCTTTTTGTTTTGAAGCAAGAAAGAAATGAACCCCTTTCCCTTTTACAATGGCGTAAAAATATCACACATATATTGGAGTTGGTGGAGGTGGGCTACACCTATACACGTAAAAAGCTAAAACCATTATTAGCTTAGGTATACTTGTATAGCCATCAATCATGGTGGATTTATTTGGGCTGAAATTTCGCCCATAAAATATCGTTAGCTCATATATCTAGCGAAGGAAAATCATGTATCATTGTTTTAATGGTTTTGGCGGACACGAAATAAAACAAACGCGTGCAACAAATCACGAAATCGGTAAATACTGGAATAGGCGGCGCGACGTTAATCCTCCCAAGAGTGCATTACCAACGACGGGGAGGTGGATGTATTCGCGATGGCGTTATTTCGTATATAATTTTCGTACTCTCTGTTCATCGTGTCCGAGACAAAAACGTGAAATTAGCTCGCGCAATAATGTAACCGCGCATTAGTACGGGTAACGTATACGCTACGCAGCGGATGAATAATATTATCGAAATCTGCATCACAAAGAAACGAAGAAAATGCCGACTACGCGCCACTCAACTCCGCCTTTGTGGATTTATCCGAAACAAAACACACTCAGGTTCCCGGCCATGTAGAGATGAAACAGTATCCGGCTACAAGTGTTCTTAATTTTCATATTATTATAATGAGTACGCGTCACACGGACCAACGATGCGGTGAAAAGTCGTTTTTTTTTCTTCAAAATAGGCAGTTCCCCGATTCAATTACATTAACAGTCTCTTCTTAGCCGAGTTGTACGAGATAAGTGAAAGCTTAGATTATTCGTGGCGATGACTACTAATTAAGAAAGAGTAATAAGTTTGCAGTTGGTAGCGATTCGAGATGGTGATAATTAAATAAAATGAAACTCTTATGCGAGGAATTCTTTAAAAGGCTATATAAAAAGCCTATGAAATCGTTATAAGCATCTCGTATATTTCCCTCCATGCCTCGGCGGCCTCGCATTAGGTGCTTATAAAGCCGATGTTACAAACATTTTTGGAAACCATCCAAACCCATTCGCAGCCATGTCGACTGTTTTAATGGTCCTGGCAGTTGAACAAATTAAAAGGCCGTTTCGGCGGGGAATGGGCATTTACAAACGTTCGACACTTAATTTGAAAAACGCTAATTTGCAGCCGAACATCGGACCGCTCCGCTCGATGTATCGATGTCATTAATGAAATTCGTCGGATGAACGGTGATGTTGATTTATTAACTAAAGCTTTGGGTTCGCGTTTCGTGATGGAAAAGTTAATGAAAAAAGACTATAGCATTTTCGTTGCCCATATCTGGGTCTTCAATTAAGATACCTCTGACGTGATGTTTCTCGTTATTCAACCGCGGATAAGGAATGTATGGTTGGTATAGTGTATAGTGTATATTTCGGATGCGGTGAAGACGAGCACGAGTAATATTATGATGGCGCGGTTTAAAAGTTAGTCGGCCCAAGTTATTGTTTAGCGACATTTCAGCGTGGTAATTTAATTATTTTAACTGTGAAAATCAAAACGAATATGGCGTACGCGAAATGTCGTATACGTCGCCGTATCAAATTTTCTCACTACGCTGCTATGTAGTGGCAGAAACTTTCCTTTTCGCTTTTCCAAAACAAAAGATACAATAGTAAATTAGAACGTGTCTGTTGAAGCAAATCTCGTCAACTTCACAATGCGAGTTTTCAACTTTATATTAGCGCGAGTTAAAGCTGTAATTACACTTATGAAAAAAATTAGCATTTCTTAACATTGCGAATTATCGCTATGCTCTCTGTTTATACAAAAACTTCATATACATTTTGCCTATTCGCTATACTGAAGGATACCATAAGGTCTTGGAAAATGGTAAATTACTTTTAGTTGTTGCGGTATTTCGAATGGGTAAAATATATTTCTCTATTGATAGCAGTTTATGAAAGGTGTGTTGAGAGTGCTATCAATAGTATCGATACTAGGTCGTAGTCACGATATATTGCGGGAGGAGGGGGGGTTGAAAATTGGGAAATTTTTTTAATATGCGTAAAAAATTTATGAATGTCTTTCAGGACATAATTTAAGAAGATGAAAATTATTTCGTAATGATTTTGTAATAGTACAGGGAAATTAGCTCATTTTTTGACCAAACCTGGAAAAAAATGGTAGTGAGCTGAATTTTACATTATTTGTGCAGAATGGTGTCCTTAACAAGGTATAAAAAGTTGTCACCCCCAGGTGGTGAGCTAACCCCAGGAGGGGGTTAAAACCCCCCAAAAACCAGTTTTTCAACAGTTTTTTGCTAATATCTTCGAAAAAAAGGGCCCTACGTCAAAATAAGTTATATGAAAAAATGTTCCTCGTTAAATTTCCTACAGAATAGGTGAAACAGTTTTCCCAAAAAGTCATTAGTAAGCCCAAAATGGGGAGGTCAAAATATACCAATTTTTAGAATTTCCTTGTGAAAATCAGTTTTTTGTTTATATCTTCTATATGGTGCGTCCTACGCAAAAATTGGTAATATTAAAAAATATTCCCCGTTCAATTTCCTATAAGGTACGTGAAAAGCTTTTTCCAAAAAGTCAAAAAGGGCCCAAAATGGGGGGCCCCAAAATAATTAATTTTGGAAAAATTTATTCGTATGTTCATGTCTGTTACCAAGTGACCTATGTAGGTGATAAAGATGAACAAATAATTTTTACCGATGATTCCCCCTCCCCCTCCTCCCCCTCCTTTAGAAATCCTCCCTTCAATCTGCATTACTGAACAAAAAAAACTATAGATATATTCTGAAATATTTATTTTATATTATTTCCGGATCATCTACATCCTCCTCGTCACTGATTTCTACTTCCATACAATTTGTGCAGTCACCTCCGCGACAATAACCGCACAGTTTCGAACATTTCAGTCCTGAAATAACAGAAAGTTGGGTCATGCAAAATGTTTTCTGAAATGCTAACTTAAAAGTAATTAGCTTTTAACCTGTTTTCCTACATGTACAAGCAGAAGCGCACCCTTTTGTACAATTACAAGAAATAGTATGGAGTAAGGATTCAGGAGCAGGTGGATCAGACATTGATATAGGATAGATTTTTCCATCGATGACCTTCCATCCCCATATCTCAGGTGAAATATGAGTACCTCTCCACAACTGAACCTGTAGGTAAACGCGGAAACCATGCTGCTGTGCTGCGTCTTCAGTGGGTGGTAGCGAAGCGAGATTTGTTCTATTTTTCAGCGCCATACGAATAAAACAATGGTATCGGTACTCATTTAGAGATGTTTCATTTTTTGGTGCAGAGTATAATTTCAAGAATAACTGAAAAGTAGCGCGACTGATATCCTCTCTTGACGCATTTTCATCATTGAAAATTTTGACCACTTCTTCAGAGTTATCAAGATTTTGCAGAACATTTAGCATCCTGTAAAAGTATGCGCTAGTAAAATTTTTATCTGCGTCATCTAGACATGAAAATAATTACATTGTGAGGCGAGCTCTAGATGACGCAGATAAACTTATTATTGAGTGCGCATTAGAAAAAGAAGATGATACTGTAGTAATAGGGGAAGATGTAGACCTAGCAGTACTGCTTGTCGCGTTAACTCCACTAGAAAAGAACATCACATTCTTCAAGCCTGGAAAAGGGAAAATGCATCTCTAAATGAGTACCGATACCATTGTTTTATTCGTATGGCGCTGAAAAATAGAACAAATCTCGCTTCGCTACCACCCACTGAAGACGCAGCACAGCAGCATGGTTTCCGCGTTTACCTACAGGTTCAGTTGTGGAGAGGTACTCATATTTCACCTGAGATATGGGGATGGAAGGTCATCGATGGAAAAATCTATCCTATATCAATGTCTGATCCACCTGCTCCTGAATCCTTACTCCATACTATTTCTTGTAATTGTACAAAAGGGTGCGCTTCTGCTTGTACATGTAGGAAAACAGGTTAAAAGCTAATTACTTTTAAGTTAGCATTTCAGAAAACATTTTGCATGACCCAACTTTCTGTTATTTCAGGACTGAAATGTTCGAAACTGTGCGGTTATTGTCGCGGAGGTGACTGCACAAATTGTATGGAAGTAGAAATCAGTGACGAGGAGGATGTAGATGATCCGGAAATAATATAAAATAAATATTTCAGAATATATCTATAGTTTTTTTTGTTCAGTAATGCAGATTGAAGGGAGGATTTCTAAAGGAGGGGAGGAGGGGGAGGGGGAATCATCGGTAAAAATTATTTGTTCATCTTTATCACCTACATAGGTCACTTGGTAACAGACATGAACATACGAATAAATTTTTCCAAAATTAATTATTTTGGGGCCCCCCATTTTGGGCCCTTTTTGACTTTTTGGAAAAAGCTTTTCACGTACCTTATAGGAAATTGAACGGGGAATATTTTTTAATATTACCAATTTTTGCGTAGGACGCACCATATAGAAGATATAAACAAAAAACTGATTTTCACAAGGAAATTCTAAAAATTGGTATATTTTGACCTCCCCATTTTGGGCTTACTAATGACTTTTTGGGAAAACTGTTTCACCTATTCTGTAGGAAATTTAACGAGGAACATTTTTTCATATAACTTATTTTGACGTAGGGCCCTTTTTTTCGAAGATATTAGCAAAAAACTGTTGAAAAACTGGTTTTTGGGGGGGTTTTAACCCCCTCCTGGGGTTAGCTCACCACCTGGGGGTGACAACTTTTTATACCTTGTTAAGGACACCATTCTGCACAAATAATGTAAAATTCAGCTCACTACCATTTTTTTCCAGGTTCAATCCTAATTTCCCTGGACTATAATCAGCTGGAAAATATCCAACTTTAGTATGCATATATATTTTTCCACCTACAGTTGGTTGCCAGAATATGACCTCTTGAATTTGGGTCTAAATGGATGCGAAATGGCCGATTATCAAAATTTGAGTAGAGCTTGAGGACCCTAAAATTTGTAAAAATGCAATTATCATGGACTCATATGATTATTGAGGATGAGACGTATGCTATATCCCCCAATTCACCTGAATACATGATGCAGGAGGGGTTATCGACCTGAAAATGTGGTGCTTACGTTTTTTTTCTTCCTCTTCTAATGTGTCAAGCTGGAGCTTAGCATTCTGTAATAATTCTTTATTCGTAAATTGGACAGTTTCGACGCAGAGATGTCAATGATTAACTGATCGATATAATCGATGGTAATTTTGAAAATAATCGCCA
Organism: Phenacoccus solenopsis; assembly: GCA_009761765.1. NCBI lineage: Eukaryota > Metazoa > Arthropoda > Insecta > Hemiptera > Pseudococcidae > Phenacoccus > Phenacoccus solenopsis. The sequence continues at coordinate 48,140 of VFXL01000538.1, read as the reverse complement.
ATAATCGATTAATCGGCTCTTAGTGCTTTTTTTTTTTAATTATTTATTTCTTTATTTTTTTTTCATTACAAACCGATAATAGTACAGCGGGAATGTGGTGTGGCCTATCAACAGGTAAGCGGCCAGCTGCCACTATGAAACAATTATTACTATACATAAAGAAGCATGTAAAAGAAAAACCAAAAGAAAACAAAAAGTACAACAAAAAAAAAAAATAAAAATAAAGAAGGAAATGCGTAAATAATATTTATGAAGGAGGTTTGGGGAAGCCGCACCTCACTACTACTGCCTTCTGAGTAACCAGGTCTTACGGTTCGGATACTTGGATACCGGCCCCCCGCTCAACTTTTCATATTCAGCAGTAAGGAGGCGATTTGTGTTGACATGGCTCTTAGTGCTGCGAGTGTAATATTCAGGAAAACCGAAAAATATAACTTTTATTGTTTTAATTTTTGGATTGCTAACCTGCGAGTGTTTTAAAAAAAGTGAATCAAAATTGATTTCGTCTAATAAATTTTCAGCATTTTCCAGGTATCGTTAAAATACCAAAAACAAAAATAATCGGACGATTAATTGATCTACTGCCGATTATTGGGATCACGACAGTGGCCTCGCTAAGAGGGGGCCTGGAGGGGCCTGCTCCCCTAAAAAATTTCTGGCCCCCCTTTGGCCCCCAACCAAAAAATTGAAATTCCTACGAATAACCAAATTTTTCACTAAATAATATTTTTAATTTCTTTTTTATTTTATACCATTTATACCTGCTTACTTACGTTTTTTCAAGTTCGAAGAAAATAATAAATTTGTTTTTATTAACCCTTGTACGATTTTTTCACCTAAAAAAATTATTAGACCCCCTCTCAAAAAACACGCATATTTTTAATACGAAAGACTAGAAAAATCTTAAATTCTTGGCCCCTTTTGTGCCCCCGCAATTTTTAATCCTGGCGACGCCCATCACGATTAACCGTCGATTAATCGAGAATCGTAACATCTTTGTTACGAAGTTGCAAATGTATTTAGGCTGTGAGATATCTATTACGTATATCGGTGGGATTAGTATCATCGTTTATAGAGTTTTTAATATTCCAATTTGGATTTGCGATTTATATGAAGATTTCGCTATGGGATTGTTTACATACATTATACATGTAGTAAGAAGTGATGCAATTCGAAACCCTCCAAAAAACAAATAAAGTATTTTTAAATGTGTTGTTTTATACTAAAGGCATCTCTTCGATAACTGAATAAAAATTATTTCACGTTTCAGCACAGTTGATCATTTAGTAATAGCCGTAGGTGATCTCAAAAAACTATAAAAATTTTGTTATGCATGTGTTCACATAAATTTATACTTTCACAAATCCTCTATTAAAATGGTATATTTTTGGGTATTTTTCCATACACGCCGAGTATTTTACCTATTCTCGTATCATGAGCGTAAACAGTATAATTAGCGATGAATATTTCGCAATTTTCACTCCGCCTCGAAAAATAGAATTATTAACGATGTCCAATGAATCAAAAACGTGTAACGTGTGTAAACACATACAAATGAAAAAATCTTCTGAATTTCGTTTCAGCGTTAATTGGCATTTATCGCGTATAATTACGAAGATTATTTAAATGGTTTAAGTAACTCGTCGAGCAAATTCGTCGAATACTCGAAATACCTAGCTTGCCCGAAGTTCGACCTTTTAGTTGGAAACTGATTACAGGAAGCACGTTCCGACAAAAAGTTTCACGCGGATGAAATTTTCGCTTAACGAAAACAATGGTGGTGCTGCGAAACGGTGGGGAAAAATACTCTCGTATCTCTACCGTAATGCATAGCCTGCGGTAAGCAAATTATCAACACCGAAATGTTGGGCGTTTATTCTCGATTTGGGTGTACAAAATACTCGTTATGGTGGATAAAGAAAACTGTATTGTCTAGGTACCCCTGAGTATAACCTCACCAATGGCATTTTAAATTTGCATCGTCTGACGAAACGATTACTTGACACATTTCACCGGCAGTAAATCGTCGGTAAATTGGTGCGGATTGCTTGTGCGGCTGTACGTGTACGACAACGCGTAATGAAGTAAAATAAGGGTTTTGTCCGGGTATAGTTTTTGAAGCGAGTACGAATCAGGAAATGAGATAAAGCTGTAAGCTGTGCGGACGGAAAAGGCGATTTGATGGCAAGAGTTCACGTTTCAAAGGTACTGCTTATATGTATTTAGGTATACTAACACTCCTTTCTGAATATCCGCACAGGTCGAAGTCTCTCTGTGCGTAAATGTTATCGAATCCTTTTTTTTTTTTGCTAATGGAGAGTGGTTTTGATATCTTTTGCATAAAATAAGGTGGAAGTACTAATGTTCTACAACCACACGTACTTCTATGCTAACGCAGGATTTGCGTAAAAATATTGAATCAGGTTTTCGAATGAATGAACGAATAAATTAATAAATAAATAAATGAATAAGAAATATTTTTTATATGATGTCATATGCCAAAATGAAATGTTCAAGAAAAAAATGTCAATCGCAAATCAATTAATTTCTTCCCATCGAGGCCTCGACGGAACGTTGTACATTTATAATCGTACTTGGTATAGAAGAATATTTATCACCGAATTGAAATCGTATGGCATACGTTTTGAATGACTCGGGAGAATTGGATTTAGGAAATCAAGCGTATTAAAATGCTTTTGTGACGTGTATTTCCTTGGAGACGAAACAAATTTAGATCTCGCTCGTGACATCAGCTCTGAAGTAAAGGTTTTGTGAGCCCTAGATGCGAACTTGGAAAAGCGTTTTTTTTTTTTTTTTCAATTTCATTGACAAATATTTTGCAATCCAACAAGAGCGTATGATACATCTTCACGCATCATATGATTTTTTTTTACATTAAAAAAATTGAATTCGGACCGGTCACTCATCCAGAGTGCGCTAGTGGGCATGATTTTGATACGGGGCTGTTCTTATCAATATCAACAAATATCGTTAATCCGCCATAGGTAGTATGGAACCAGGATTGGAGACTAGTACCAACATATAGCTTAACTCGCGAGTAGTTACTTGCGCCTAGTCTCAGTCCCCTTATGTGTTCATCGTATGCAACTATTTGTACATGGAAGTACAACATATAATATTTTTTTTAATTTAAATGAAACTACTGATTTAAGTATCTATGATGATAGAAAAAAAAAAATGCAAAAAAATTTGTGGTATACACTTTTTGCCTATCTTCATTTTTAAAGGAGCTACGATGATTAGAAATTTTTCCAAAATTCCATTTTTTTAAATTTGATTAAAATCGTTCATTCAAGTAGGTACCTAGGATGGTAGAAAAAATGCATTAAAAATTGTAGTAAACACTTTTTGCCTATCTTCATAAACCAAAAATTGCCAACTAATACCATGAAATTTTACCAACTGTTGACCTTTTTTTTTTTTTTTTTTAGTCTTCAAAAAAATTGTTTACTTTCCCAACACGTCCCGGGTTCTGCGCTATACATGATATAAGTTGGCATCAGTTCGACTTTATTCGAGTTCTTATTTTCCCAAAAGAAATTCAAGTTCCCAATTTCAGCATCTTGAATAATTATAAATTTCCCAAATTTTCAAAACACTTGGGGGAAGCTCCCCCCATCCCTCCCCCCTTTAGTTACGCCCCCGTAAGCATTTAATATTTTCACTGATGATTTCATTGACAGTTTCATCCGTTCTCTAAAATAAAATGATGAAAAAATGTTGGAAATATCAAACAGGATGGAAATTAAAAATAGTGAAAAACCATAATATTATTATTACTTTCATCATAGGATATTTGCATTGGATATACTTCGAGTATATGTACTGGTTGCTGTGTGATTGACAACTTACCAGCTACGTGGTCAACTTAACGTCAACTCATCAACTTGTCAGCCACTAAATTTGAGGCGTGTGAAAAAGGCTTAACATAATTATTACAAACGCTGCGCTTGTCTATGCGTGCCTTAAGGTTTTCAATTTTGTTCGTATAATACGTATTATTATACTTATAGGTATTGGGTATGTACTATTTTGCGAGCTTACATTAGCTTTTTGTGATGGTTGAAAGCGACCCTTCGAATTTCCTATTTACGCTATTAATACGTTGATAAGAGGGTAAATTTTTACCTCTATTCTATCTCAATTTTGTTAAGAAGAAAGATGGATGAAAGGTGCTTTGAACTAGCTAGATGCTATTTTCATTTGCACTCTAGATTACCGAACGCGTATAATAGAAGTTACGTATAATAAATTAATTTGAACTGGGATCTGAAAAGTTTTCATCCTTTATCAGCTCGCGGCCGGGTTAAGTTTGCATTTTTAAGATATGTACGATACGCGACTACCGTAGTGGAACCGTAATAGTGTATCGGTTACCCGTATTAACCGAAATCCGTTCCAATTATCGGTACGAAAATCTTCCACGTATAAGATTTTAAATACGACCAATATGTTTACGCGAGGCTTTTTCGTTTTATCGCCTTAATACCTATTCGAAACGAACTAGTACTACCGTGTAGACGCGCAACAAGGGACCATTTATAATTATATAGTTTGGCGTAAAGCTTCTAAGCTGCCGTGTACGATGATAGCACGCGAAGCCGGAGGTTATACGTTGGCGAAAAGGAATGTTTTGAGTCGTTTTTAAAGTGAAAATTGCTTACGGAATTATTTCATACGGCGTATCGACGACAGGTATTTTATCCTGTAGCGTCGTTTAGGAATTTCGCGGATAAGGTAAATGCGGGTTATTTTAACGTGTTACTTTTATGGCGAACGATGGGTATCCCGAGTATTCGCCATATCGAGGAATTTTTATGGTTTATCCGGAAAATCGTCGCATCTATTATTCCTGTATGCGCAATTGCGCATCTTTCTTAAATTATTGCCGACTTTTTTACGGTTAGAGGTAATTTCTTTATCTAGGTTTTGTAATTTATGAGAACGATTATTTTATATACGATTTATACGAATCGGTTGGTGTTTTGTTTTGTTTTTCGCAGAAGAGGATATCGATGAATTAAACATACACGTAGTTCGATACCGACCAGAAGAACTTTCGAAGCTTACCAAAATTACCAAATTCAATAAAAAAGAAATTCAGCTTATTTATCGTGGATTCAAACAGGTAATTGATTTTTTTTCGAATTTTTTGATAAGGAGGTAAAACGATCAGTATTTGTAAGATTTTTTAAGTGTTCAATTTTCCAAATTTTCTATCCGCTTATTTTCCCTATTTTCTTTCTTGCTATATTGAAAACTGTGGAAATTGTAGAATCTTCAAATCTTCGCCTTTCATATAATTTGTATACATATGACAAATGCACAATTTTTAGTGTACATATATTTTCTGTTCTCCTCGTTCGTAGCGTCGATGAGTAAATGAAAATCAAACAAAATTCGTTGAAAGACTCCTCATAATGAAATTTCTCGAATCTCCTATGTCTCTTCACCAAATAAATCAAGAAATGTCGAACTTTGTATGTAAGGTTAGCTGGCGAACCACTTGAATTAGAGTCTAAATGGATTCAAAATAAGGGATGGTCAAAATTTGATAATTATTGTTAAATAATGAGCTCATGTATTTTCTGTAGGCAAAAAAATACTACATGTACCAAATTCAGTTTCTTTGGTGGTTTTGGAGGGGAGGGTGGGGTATTCTTTTAAAATAATTCAAATCATTATAATATTATTTTTAAATAATAAAAAAATAGTTAATAATTCTAATAACGTTAATTTTTGAAATTAAATTATCTTTTTTTTTTATAATTCAGATAATACCAAATCTATGAATTTACCTCTATTTATGAAATATAATTATTTTTTTATATTTATGTATTCGTAACTATTTTAATTTAAAATAAAAAAAAAAAACGTAAGCAGCCATGCCGCATTACTGGAGCTGAGTTTTTAATTGGAGCTTGTTTTGATTTACTAATAACCTTGCTTAACCGTTCATGACTACAGGCCACACCCAATACCAAGTCTGAAAACCCCTACCCTATCCTTTCCAAAAACACTTAAGAAGTTCAATTTGGCACAAATGTAGTATTTCTTGCCATGAAATAATCATGTGAACACATATTTCTCAAATTATAACTATTTGAGGGTCCTCAAATTATCTTCAAATCTTGATAATCCGCCATTTTGGATCCATTTTGACTCAAATTTAAGAGGTTATATTCTGGTCACAAACTAATCCTACACACAAAGTTTGACCATTCTAGGCCGATTTGGTGATGAGATATGGAAGATTCATGAAATTTCCTGCAGCAATTTCCCCTCCAAAAGCCGTTTTTTGCTCTAACTCCCCTCCAAAATCACTGAGGAAGCTAAAATCAAAATACGTTTGTCACTTGGGCTCATTTTATCATATGACACAGCAATAAAAAATTTTCGACCCCTCCTGTACCCCACCACTATTTTAGGTTGATAACCCCGCCTTCCCCCCTCCAACATCATGTATGGAAGTGAATTCGGGATATAGTATACAACTTATCCCCAATAACCATATGAATTCATATTAATTACATTTTTACCAACTTGAGGCTCCTCAAGCTCTACTCAAAATTTTGATAATCCGCCATTTTGATCCATTTTGATCCAAATTCAAGAGGTCATATTGTGGTCACCAACTAACCTCACACACAAAATTTGACCTCTTTAACTTGATTTGGTGGGGAGATATGGAAGATTCAAGAAATTTCATGACTCAAAACTTCCTCAAAAAGCCGTTTTTTGATCTAACTCCTCTCAATATGCACTTAGGAAGCTGAAATTTGGATATGTTAGTATCCGTGACTCACTCTTTCATATGAAATCAAAAACGAAAAATTTGAGCTATTTGCCCTTCTCCAGCCCCCTCAAAATTTGAGTGATCCGCCATTTTGAAATTTATCGAAAAAACAAAAAACTATTTTTGCGTATTTTCAAGAAGAGTTCCTCACCGAATTTTGAGCGAATTTTATCCACACCCGCCTGCGCAAGGGGAGTGACAGAAAAAACGAAATTTCCTCAAAAGCAGGTTTTTGCTTTAACTCTCCTCAAAATGCACTTAGGAAGCTGAAATTTAGATATGTCGGTGTCCGTGACTCACTCTTTCATATGAGATCAAAAACAAAACATTTGAGCTATTTGCCTCTTCTCCAGCCCCCCTCAAAATTTAAGTGATCCGCCATTTTGGAATTATCGTTTTTATTAAAAACTCAGCTAAAAAATTATCATCTCGTAGTTGGTGTGAGCATAAAGCGATCAATAATAGCTATCTGTGAATTTGAATATTTCCCGTGAAAAACTTAGCTCCAGTAATGCGACATGCCTTCTTGAACTTCATTTTTTTTTTTTAAGTTGAAGCTAATTTATAACACAAAGGTAAAAATGTGCAATGATAATAGGAGTACTTTCGGGTATACCAAAAGGCATTACTAGCCTTGGAATTGCGTTATTAAATTTATGCTATGAAATATAATCAGTGAAATTTTTAGTCATGTTCATTTTAAAAATGAAATCGTTGACACGATCCATACAAGATTTTATACAGATAGAAAGAGAGTAGCGCTTCATATCTTCTACCCTATTCACGTGGGATTGCTTTTCTAGGCTATTCAGGCTTTTGACGAGCCTTTTGCGTGTAAATTATCTGGAAAACCTGTCTCATTGATCACTGGTAAAACTGAAAAAAAAAATGCTGAAAAATTCATTGGCCAAAATCAATTTTAAATTATCGACTAACAAATTGTTTAGTTTTCTTTTTTACACTATTTCAGTGTGCTCTCTATATAGAAAATATAAACACGCCTTTGCTGTACAAGTGAGGAGATGTGATTTTTTTTAATATTCCCTCTTTTTTAACCAGTTTTGGTTGTTAAATTCTTCAATTGAGGTAGGCCAGTGTTAGATCCTGGATAGATAAGATAGTGTTAGATTGAAAGTCGCCTTCCAGAAGACATTGTGTGACTGCCTCCCAAGAAAGAGAGAGTTTGCTTTTTTTTGGGAGGGGGATTCTTTTACTTCTCTTTGTTCTCTTTTTTTTTTCGTTGTAATTTTGTTTCGTCTTTTTTGGTTTGCTTTTTGGTTTTTCACTTGGATTCGATTCGATTTTTTATTTTATTTCCTTTCTGGTGTAATTTCGTGTGAGAATACCACGACCTCTTATTAATTGTCGAGTAATTGTTAAAGATGGTACAATAAATAAATACATTTTAAATAGTGTCGGAAAGTCCTCAGTGGTACCTTGTGATAGAGGAAATTAAAGACTTACACGAACTCAAGCTTGATAAGAAAAGTTGAAGAAAAGTTAATAATGAAAATTGTTTTTTAAGAAAATTATGAGTTTTAAAATTTCTTGAATCGTTTATCGTCTTTCGGGAAGAAAATCTGCTCAAAAAAATATGCGTTGAGCAAATTTTGGATCTTTTAATTGTATATAATGTTTTATCAAATGTTTCTGAGGAATTGACATAGGTGGAGATAGAGCACGCTTACCCAATTAGCTTCACCGAATTTCCTTCGTAGTGACATAACGAATACGTTTCCTTTGCAATTTATTATTTCAACTTTGAATTTACTGGGAAAAATTAATAACTCATGAAAAAAGAAACCCTCAGGTAATGAAAATTTCAATAATATTATTCTCGCTTACTCATATTCGAAGAAATTATAAAAAATGATAAAATGGCTACCTACTATTATACCGTGATTTATGTGCAACAATTTCCCACTCGACAAATTTCCGAATTTCTCCCAGTGAATCAAGCCTCAACTCCTCCAAATGATTATGAAATGAATTTAATAATCATTAAATTTCCAAATTAATTCATAATAAAAATTATTTTTTTCTTCAATAATTTCTTTTTCAATGACTGGGGCTAAAGTTCCACTCCCCAAAATGACCGTGTAATTCTCGCTTTGGAATTGGAACGTTGTTTTGTAAAATTAATTGGAGATAACAATATGAGCTTTCAAGTGTAGTGCCGAACAAACTCGACATAAAGAATATTCGAAATATTGATGAAGACTTAATAAACCCAAAATTACTCAAATCTGATAGATAAGCACTGCAGTGATTACTAACGAAATTCTTTCAACTTGAGAGAATTATTGATGATGTTTTAATCCGTGAAAGCGGGTGTAGCGAGAAAAATCCGGAGTGCCAGCAGAGTATACTTCAAGTGTATTAATCTTTTAGATTCATAGAGAGAACATACGAGCATATTTTAATGATTTTATAAAGGTGAGAGAGCGGGAGAAAAGGAATTGCCAATACTAACTAACTCTCATATAATGTGAAAAAATTTCTATCTTCGTATTCACTTTGAGCATCTGGTATAATGAGGTTAAACTTTTTAAATATTTAAAAATTTCAAAAAAATTTATTACTGGATAATAAGAATTTATTCACCTCCAAAAGTTACATTTCGTTATCTAAAAGCTAAAAAATGTTTAGCTGCTAATTTTTTCAAAATCTAGGTATTGTAAGTAACAATTTATCAAACTTTCTTAAAAATGTTTGATAAAAATTGTATACATCTTGTGGGTAGTATGGATGTTATTTGAGCTCTTAAGAATTCAAGGAATGAGTATGACCAATATTTACCTTATATAGGAGTTCCCAAAGTGTCATCATTTTTTTTCAAAATGATATCATTTCAATATGTTATTACGAAATAACTCATAAAAAAAAATCTGTAAATAATATTTTTTAATGCTTCAAAACTGAAAAAAAATTAAAATTGAAAAGAAAAGGTTTTTAAAAATTGAAGAATATTGGTAGTTCATTTGTTCAAACGCTGGTTGCATTTTAAGTGGGTTTCAGAATTATGGCTTCAATTTTCCTGCATGACTGCTTAGCGTTTGTGAAAAATTTTCAACTTTTAATGCCTAAGAACAGCCATTAAATCGTAATTTATCACACCTCTGAATTAAATTATCATATCAAGGAACAAGGACAGTAATTAAAGATTAACACAATGAAAAGAGCTATCAAAATAACTTGTTGATTTATTGCTACTGCGATACATACTTGCATGAGAATAAGAAAAATACAAGATGTTCGAAATTTTTTTTTTTTTCGTTTTTACGCTGAGTGATATCTACGAGGTTTACTGAACTCTAACGACTACCCTATACCACGTAGCAAATAGCAAATACCTACATATTGCAATATGAGAATCTAACTTCGTAAATATTGCAAAGTAAATAGAGCAAAAATATTTTTTAATCTAACTCACAGTATGTGTTTTTTTTTGTAATGTAGGAATGCCCTTCCGGTTTGGTCGATGAAGATTCTTTTAAACATATATTCTCGCAATTTTTTCCTCAAGGGGGTAAGTCATCATGATGGTTATAAATTAGCCTAATGAAGCGTAAAATATTTTCGGAATTTATTGCATTTTTTTTTCTTTTTCGCTTTTTGTAGAAAATACGACGTACGTATACCTATTCGTATAACCGTTGCGTAGAAAGAATGTTGCATTGTTTTTTTTTTATCATTGTAAATACGTATATTTTGTAAATTCATCGCAAATTATATTTAGAAGGAAAGCTGGGTAAAAAATTTTCCTATTTGAAGTGTTCGAGAAGGGAAAGAAAGAATAAGTTTCGGAATACAAAATAATATGGCCGCTTAGTTTCGCGTCGGGTTTATCTATTTGCAGCTGTTTTGAGAACATTTTTATGAAATTCTAGCGAGCTAATGTTTTATGCATTAACGTTTTAAAAAAGATTTTTCAATTACGATTCTTTTCCGCGTTGTTAAAATATAATATCGAACAATGTTACGAAGGGTGTTTTTTTTTTGCGATTGTTCGCTTGTATCGTTATGTAGCGTAGAGAAGATACGCTTGTCGCTTATGTCGTATCGTAAATGATGTAGAATGCATATAAATGGCGAATATTGACCCAGAGACGTATTCTTTTCAGATGCCACTCAATATGCTCATTATGTATTTAGCACCATGAAACGAAATCCATCGGGAAAGATTAGTTTCGAAGTGAGTACTCGAACGTGTATGGCTTTTGTTAGGTATTTTAGAAATTTATTGGTTTTAGCGTATAGACGTGGCGTTGTAGTGCCAACACCAGCATACTTTTGTTGTCGAGTAAACGGGAATAGATAAACAGTGATTCGTCTGTCTGACGAAGGTGATTTCATATCTGGCGCGATAACGATATACCCTATCCGTATAGCTGAGGCGATGATTAATTAAGCTCGTTCGTTCACCACTGCCACTAACCTTGTAACTGGCGAACTGAACTTTACACAAGAGTGATACTGGTGATACGGAACACCGAAGCGAACGGCTTAAATTTAAAGCAGGCGTGTCGGAAGTAGAATAGCATAACGTAAAGCTCGCCATTTACACGTGCGTCAGATTAAATTTTCTGCGGTATGGGTTTAATATAATTAAAACGGATCTTAATATTCAATTCAACGTTGATTTACGTAGAAATACGCTGCGGCTTCGTCGAGCGTGAAATATTTTTGCTTTTATCTGCGTCCGCGAGAAATTTCCAAAACGAAGGAAAAATATTCATTAAACAAATTTTTATTTTACGTAACGAGCTTTCTCGTAGCAACGATACGAATCCCGAAGGTCTCCAAAGCAACCTCTTTTCTTCGTCGTAAAAGTAGAATTAAACGAAATATGAAAGTTTTTACTGCTCGAAATTTACGTAAACGCTATTTTCTTCGTACACTGCGCCGCTCATTCAATTTTCGTCGCCCAACTCGAGCGATAATTTTTTTATACGCGTTTTCGTATTATAATACAGCGAAACGAGTGGCGGTAGAACGTAAATTTCGATTCAAATTACCGAGTTATCGTACCACATTGAGCGAATTGGTGAACGCTGTTTCATCCATTTTTCTCTGCGCGTTCCATAGTCGAAGGTATACGGTTTCACGTATATCTATGGTCTGTTGTCATTATATTGTGAATTGCGATACTTTTCGGAGTTTTTTTAACATCATTACTTATTACGATCGTGTTACATCTATCTATCTACATATATGAGATGTACAGTTGTACACTGTATGCTCGTTAAATGAAATTTGTAGGTAACTTACGCTATTTTTCTACAGTACTTGAAGGAAGATGGCATTTATAGAAAAATGAAAATGGGAAAATGAAGGGAATAGAAGGTCCACTAAGTGTTTTAACGTAATATCCTGCTCTTCGTTTCTTTTATATTTACAATTTATTTAGGTAAAAATAAAAAAATCATTTCGGCAATTTTTTTCGAATATTAAAATTGAAATTGAGAAATACACGTGAACTTCGCTGAAAATTATTAAAACGATGAATTATTATTTTTATCAAGCATTTAACATTCGATTAAGCTTTCTTTTACTTTTGACTACATCATTATCAGTGACGAACTGACGAGTCTTTATTGTTAAGAATGAGAGCATCTTTTTCCATCGTAGTTAACATGAATGCCTTGCGAAAGGGCCCCCTCATTGAATAGGTGAAATTGGCACTTGATGTAAATTTTGTCAAAAGTGGTTCCAAATATTACTTTGGACCTAAGAACATTCCGCCTTTAAATTTTCGATTTCCTACCCCCACCCCTTCCAGAATTATCGCACTTTATATGCTAAAAATTCAATTCGCGATATTTCCAGAAAGAATGAGGGGAAATTTTCGAGATTTTCACAGATTATACGTGGTGCATGTATGTTCGTACGATAGTTTTTTGAATTTTTTTTTGAAATTTTTTTGAAATTTTTTTGTGGGGGGAGGGAGTTGAAAATTTCAAGAAAAAAATTTAAAAAAAATTTGGGGGACCAATCGTTGAATTTTTTTTCATAACTTCGTCATACCCTTAGGTACAACATATAATTTTTTCAAAGTCCCTTTAGGGGGTACAACATGCTGAAAAAAAACGAAGTTTGAATAAAAACGCGTATTTTTCAAATATTGTCCGCAACGATAACACTTACAGCCCAGTCATTTTAGATTCGGAATTGGAAAAAATTACTGGAAAGCTGATTTTTGCAATACATGCGAAGAATGCCTTCCTGAGTAACATACTAAAAGTTGCACCCCCTACCCCTCCGACTAAATGTGTGAGGAGCAATAACCTCTGAAAGAAGTGGTTTTTTGCTTATAACTCTGGAAGGAGTAGGGGGAGGGGTAAATTAGATGAGTAAAAAAATTTTATTCGTTCAGTTTCCTATGAGATAAAAACCTTTAAACATTTTTCGAAGTGTTTTTATTACGCCCAAAATGGGAAGAGGGGAGGGTAAAAATAACAATTTTTGAAAATTTGGGTTTTTCAATTGAACGACAATTATGATGATGCGAAGAGGAAAAATTAATAGAAATAAAATATTCTACGCATTACTTGAAATTTTATTAAAAATTTCTCGCTAAAATTATCAAAAATTTCCTTACTATTATCAGTTCATCACTTATCAGCTTGTATACCGTGCGTCCAAGTGATTCGGATTCAATAAGCGAAGAAATCTCTTTTCCAATCATTTGAAATTGATTTTTTCAAATGCAAAGAAATTGTAATGCAGTTGAAATGAATTTATCCGTTTTAAAATTCATTAATGTAATTTTAAAAATAACTTCTGATTTAGAAATTGTAGTTCGACTCGTATTCCATTATCAACAAAGTGAGATTTTTGCGCTGACTGTAACCGAATCACTTGGACGCACGGTATTGTACATCATGTGTACTCCTCGCATCTGACACCGCACTCTATCGTGTCCCAAGAGTGTTATGATAAGAGTATCAATTTTATCCCTCCATATTAATTATTAATACTCAACGATTATGGGTTTCTCTCGATGATAAATGTTATCTGCAAGTCACCAACGTGTTGACAAGTTATCCCCTTTTAAGATAAAAAAGGAGATTTCATCAAGGTACCTAGAATATCCCATGTAAAAGATCATTGATAAATTTCGATTACTAATTACATTTTTTTCATCCTTGCTTCGATTTTATTCGTGTTTGTATCATTTTAATAAGATCGAATTTAATTAGAAATTTTTTTTAATCCTTATTTACGCAACCTAATACCTTACTAGTAAAAAAAAAGAACGTGATATTTTGAGGTGGAATGATTTGGAAACAGGGGCGTAACTTGGGGGGGAGCTTCCCCCCCAGGTGTTTTGAAAAGTTGGGAAATTTATAATTGTTCAACGCTGAAATTGGGAACTTGAATTTCTTTTGGGAAAATAAGAACTCGAATAAATTTGAACTGATGCCAACTTATATCGTGTATAGCGCACAACCAGGGACGTAGCTCCCTTGCCTTTTGGAAAGTTGGTAAATTTGGAGTTTTAGCGTAAAGTTGGTAAACTTGATCACTTGCGCAGTATTATTACAGCTATTTTTAAATTTTTTGAAGACAAAAAAAAAGTCAACAGTTGGTAAAATTTCATGGTATTAGTTGGCAATTTTTGGTTTTCTCCCCTCCCCCCCCCTGAAGAATGTCCTCGGTACGCCCCTGTTTGGAAATTATCAAATACGTACTTAGTTACATACCCTTAAACTGCAAGCATAGATATTGCAAAAAAAAAAAAAAAAGAAGAGGAAAATAATAACAACGTTGATTGAAAAGAAAAGAATGCGTTGAAATGGAAACAGCTCCAAATTCCCATCATCGAATCGAAGGAAACAGCAGACCCAATAACGAATAAGTACTTAAATCGATTAGTAGGCTGCTGTGTGCGAAGAACTTGGGTAGATATTAGACGATATAGTATTATACGTATTAGGAAAACACATTTTCAATTTCCATAATTTTAATCACCGCGTAGCCTAATTCTTCGACGTTGGCGTATAATACAAATAACTTATTCTATTCAAAAAGTAACTCGGACGCTGCAGTCTGCGGAGTCTGTAGCAGCTTTTGAATCCGTAGAGTAAACATTTAAACAATTTAACGAAAATTTCAACCACTTTTCGCGTAACGTGCGCTTGAATATCTTTAAGTTATTCGGAATGTAAACGAAACCTATTTTCCATCGATGTCAAAACGCTTACGACGAAGTCGGCAATACATGAGCCAGATTTTATGGGTGATTCGAAAGAAATGAAAAAAAAATCTCTTTTATATACCGCGTACTTTGACCGGAAAAGCAACATTGGTGCGAAAAAGGCTCGGGAGACCATCGCGACACTAATGAGACAAATACCAAACCCTCGAGCAGATGGGTTGTCATAACAACCACCTCTTTGTTATCCTTCGCAGTTCGCATTACCGGCATCAGCAGCGGTAGACATTTTATCTTCCACTGTTGTTGGCCTTTTGCTAACTAAAAATGACAACGTTGTCATTCAAAATAATGAATAACGAGCTGCGTATCACGTTAATGAGTTACGTCACCGGCCGTCCTACTATTGGATAAAATTTCGCCGATATCAATTATCTGTTCGCTGAGCTTAAGATGTTTCTTGGTACGTATACGAGGTGCTACCGAATACCACAGTACGACGAACGGATACGTGTTATAGCCAGCATCCAGCAACTCGAGGGTGGATACCAGCTATGGTCGGATTCCGTTTCGCGTTTTATGTGCGATATTTTTGGCGTGGAAATTTTCTACTTCCTTTTGAAAAATAAGTTTATACACCGAGCCAGACGTATACTCGGTATTTATCATCTGAATAATTTTGATTATTTGCCAAATTCCCTCCTTATCGATAGGCTGCAATTGTGGTGGTTTTATTCGATCGAGTACAACGTATTTCATCATTTTAGACGTATCGATTTTTTCTTTTCGAGACATTTTGCAACATTTCACATTCATGGGTATTTCAGAAGAATTCGATGAAATAAATCGCCAATTTATTTCAATTTTTAAATTAATAATTTTATTGTTTCGCCTCAATTATTGATTTTCCAAAATCAGCGACTTCAATGTAAGCTCCTTAATGTTGCGTATGGAATCATTAAATGGCACTTGAGTATTTATTCACGAACATCAAAGGAACAAAGCATGTTAATGAAAACAATACACTGGAAAAAATAACGTTACACAATTTTTCACTTGATATTAAATTCTAAAACTTCGGTCACACCTCTCACATAGCGTAAGGAATAAGCCCACTTCATAATTTAGCTGTTCATCTGTTCATCTTGACGTCACTCTGAAACGAATATTTCTTTTTTCATTGGTTGATGAGATCAGGCTCCTTTTGCAATGAACACAAATCAAAATGCTCATATTATTTTGGCAGCCAGGGTGAAGTGGTGTAATCGGCTTTAGAAGGTCTGTGTAGTTTTACATTAAAATAAAACACTTAAGATCCAAGTGTAGTCAGACACCATTTTGACTCGTTTATTAAATACAGTGAAATTTCAGGTTTATTCTCAATTATTTTAGGTAATGTAATTATATGGATACCGAGTTGTGTATCTGAAAGTAATGAGGATCGAAGTCCATGTATCGTACTTTATCTAATTATTTGGATTTCTTCAGCGGCCATCGCTTCATCAAACTGTAGCATTTTGTGTGTGTAAATGAAGAAAAATCTTGTTTTTCTCCTCTTACGTATCAAACATTATGGGTTTAAATTCCATTAGCGGCGAATTAAGCTACGTAACTATGTAGCGCAGTCGATGTATAGGATGTTAGAGCGAAATTATCGTAATTCGTTAGCCTTTCGATCAAAATGTGACGTAAAATTTAAAAAGTAATTTATCAACATCTTTTGAAAATCACATCGAATAAGCCCCTTCGTTCAATCATTCGATGAACTTCTTTATACGTAGTTAAAATACTCATATAACTTTGAATCGCGTTCAGCTTCTGTTCAAAAAGCCTCGTATATGACACGGCTCAATATAGCGAAAAGCAGAATAGCGAATACGTCGGTTACGACTCGTAAAAGTTGAAAACGCAAATAAGGAATAAACACAACCACTCGTCTTCTTAGTATACTTAGTACTTTATCACGAACAGTCGAACACGAATCGTACTTAAAACCACAACCTTCGAGTATTACGATTTTCGAATAAGTCGAGTAGTTTCTATGCTACCATCAACCGCCAAGAAAATACCATGTTCGTCAAAGTGAAAAAAAAATCAAAAAGAATTGCAATTTTGATAAGTAAAGAAATACGAAACGTTGTAAACCATCGTAACTAACAAGTATTTACTTTGTATCATTTCATATTTAAAATAGCTGTGGAGAATTCTCGCGAGGAATCATAAGCAAGGAGTCTTGTCGGTATTTTTTTTTTCTTTTGACTTATTTCGTGAAATTACAATTTGTAAATATCGTATAAACGACATGCCTTTATTTTTGATACGTTCGTTTTAGAGATAGCTGAAGGTATATGACGTCACGTACGTATTTAGCGTTTGCTATTCATCACCACTCTTTCATGGAGTGAGCATATTTATAGCCACGATTTGAACCAGTCAGCGGCCTGAGGATAATGCATACACTTATTTAACTCACTTGATACCTGTTAAGGTAGTGCGAAAAGGTTATGTTTGCAAAATGAGTTTAAATGCCTCTGAAACTTACGAGAACCAGTTTCAACTAGTTGCCTCGAGTGACTCATGCCTGAAAATGAACTATTTTTACGAAAAGCCAAGTCAGCATAAAATTGATATGGTATCAAAAATCTTATACTACCCTATCTCAACACAGCTGAATTAAACTATCTCTTTGATTTTGAAAACTTCAAAGTGCTCGATCTTGAAGCTGGTACGTATAAGAGAAAAATACTATTGGAAATGACTTCCATCTAAAAAAGGAGCCTCAGATTGCTGAAATTTGAAAAGTATGGGCTCGTATGATATTACAGACTAGAAATACTACGTATTCTAAATTCATCTTATCAACCGGTTTTGGAAGGGAACCGTAAGGGTTTTCAGACTTGGTACTGGATGTGGTCTGTAGGGCTAGTAACATCATTTACCAACTTAAACAAGCCTCAGTTATAAAACCTCAGCTGCAGTAATGCGACATGGCTGCTTACATTTTTTTCTCGTTTTTCAAAAAACAATATTTTAGCTCGTTCAGATTTTATTTTATATAAACGATCGACCGTTTGAACTTTTAATGATTTTTGAATGGTCAGTTTTCAATTTTGATTTGAGTTCTATTTTTTGTCATTCGTAATGTCAATTTTTTTTTTAATTGATATTTTAAAGTAATTTACTTCTTACTTATGAGCATACAAGTTGTAGCCCTTCTTGGACGCCAATTAAGGGAGTCAGAAGTATAGTATTCTATTTGAACTCATTGTATATTGAAAAAGGAAATGATAGATTGAATAATCTTTCGTTTCGATATGTTTATTCACCATAGAAATATTCTATACTTATAAAATATCTGATAGAAATGAATAATTTAAGCAGATGAAGAAAAAAACAACGTGAAACGGTTATTGCGTAACGAACGTTAGAGAGGTTATTACACTTGGTAATTATATAAGCTATATCTGGATACAATGAAAACGTCACTTTTCAACGGCTTTGGCTTAACTTTTGACTGGGATTAGAACGAGGTTACGTTTACGCGTGTGAAGTGGGTTGCTCGGTATTAAATTATTCAACATTTCAAAAAACTCCCTGCAGTTAATATTTGATAAAAATAAAACATCCGAATGTCAAATTCAAAAATAACGTTGCTCATAAGGCGACTTCGGTATAAGTATATCAGCTACATCCATCAAAAAAGATTAAGTATTTTTTTTTTTTTTTTGATTTTCAGCTGTGTATTGTTACCTTTTGACATGACTTTCGTATGCGTAAAAATATTTTGCGCGATGAAAATGTTACAAAGTTGTTATTTTGTTATTGTTTAGTGAAGTTTAGATTTTCATATTTTATCTGCATGTGGCATTGATTGATAATATTTGATAAATACTGAATTAAAAAAAAAAAAAAAAAAAAAAAAAAAAAAAAAAACTTGAGAATCCATGCTGCGTTAATAAAACTGAGTTTTCTATAGGAAAATGTTCCAGCTTGTGGATAATACTGCTAATAGTGCTAAAAATTAAACTTTTTCTTACTCCTTACCAAATATCTAAGAAATTAGAATGAGTATAGTGAATGAGCTGTACTTCTTGCTCTACCCTACCTCCCTCCAATAATCATATGAGTTTACACTCATTGAATTTCAGGTGTTTGGAGTTCCTCAAGGTTTTCTCAAATTTTAAGCATCCAGTTTGACCTAAATTCAAACGGTCATATTGTGGTCTTTAACCAACTTCACATTCAAAATTTGAGCTTTCTATTTGGATTTAGTAAGCAGATATTAATGAATCGATGAATTTCTTAATTTGATATGCTTTCAAAAGTCATTTATCGTTTCAACGCCTTCAACCTTCAACTCCCTTCAATTTCATCTGGAGGTTGAAATTGTCATGAGTTGGCTACAGGGACGTACCAAAAGGGGGGAGGGGGGAGCTCCCCCCTTGGCTTTTGGAAAGTTGGTAAATTTGACCACTTGCGCAGTATTATTACAGCTATTTTTACATTTTTTTTGAAGACTAACAAGAAGACTGTGACATCTTATTTAACATCTTATTTTCGCAGAGCAAAAAAAAAAAGGTCAACAGTTGGTAAAATTTCATGTTGTAAGTTGGCAATTTGGTTTTCTCCCCCCCCCCTGAAGAATATCCTCGGTACGCCCCTGGTTGGCTATTTGAACTCTCTGTATCGCATAAAATCATGATAGAAAGATGTCGATCTCCATTCATTCATCTCAGCAACATTCTTTGTTCCTTTAAAAATCACCTGTGATAATGAATTTGAGATATAGTATATTTTTTTTTGGAGCCTGTAAAAATATAGGTGTTTAGTTATCAAATGATGAAATGTGTAAGATTTAATTTGTTATCAACGAGTATGATACCTCATCGTATATTCCAAGTTAAAAAAATCGTTACGAAAAATTACGAATAAAAATGGTTTTCTCCTCCTTTAAAGCTAATAGCATAAACTTAATATGTGGTGATGAATGAAGTGGAAGTTCATAAAACATTTTCAAACTAAAGCACTGCAAAATATATGAAGAAATGATAAGCTTTTCCAACATTTTAGACATTTTTTTCATTATTTCTCCAGAGTCCAGACCTATTCTTACTGCCGTTATTAGCTGTGTTTCTAATAAAAAAATTAAGCTATTACAGCGTACCAAATTTTGGAAAAGGGGGAGGGACATCTTCGAAAGGAGGTAGAGGGGTGCCATGAGCGTCAAAATTTTCAATTTCGATATAATATCGTAGAGTGAGTCAAAACACCAACATATCGAAATTTCAAGCTTCTTTGTGGCGTTTGAGGAGAGTTAGGGTGAAAAACAGATTATTGCATTACATACTCAACATTTTGGAGCCAACCGCTTATTCGTACCTGCGTTGAATTTTGGATAAGAATTTCTTTAAAAAATTCAGAAACAAAGATATTTTTTTTTTTTTTGGGCCTTTAAAGTTACCAAGACGAGTTCAACAGAATTATGTGGTAGGAAATGGAGTGAGAAGTTGAAAAATTTACAAAACATAGGGTTATGCAGTTATCTGCTAAAAATAAGAAAAAGTACAAATTTTTTTTCTATCGTTTTTCACGCTTTTTTATTATTTCTTTCCACCTATTCCCTCCATTGCTACCATTTTTCATCGTTATCAGTAATACTACGTTGTATACTCTTCTCTTCGCCATGAACAGTGTATTTTCATCTGATTTACGTTAGATGACGAAAAAAAGTTGTTGGAATTGGCCATTATTAACGAAAGCTGAAAAAATATATTTCATATTTTCGTATCTCGATCCCTTCAGCAACCATGATAGTCAAACTGTTATACACGAGGGTCACATGAGTAGCCCTATAAGTGGCGGAAAGGAGCTCATATTGAAGTGAAACACGCTGTACTCATATGGTAATACATACTAGCCAATCAACTACAAGTGATCTCATAGGCTAAGTTATGAATTCATCCTTTTCCTAATATACCATTCTTAAATCAGGTAGGTAATAAATCGTTACAGTAAAGTTTTTAATTAAAAACTAAGCTAAAACAACAAAAATGTTCGTGCAATTTAAGAAGGTGGAACATTTAATCCACGAATTGTTTCATCGCAGCTTTGTACATCAGTTGCAAACAAAAAGTAAAGTTTTTGTGAAAAATCTAGCAAAACATGCGAAAAAAATGAGGAAATTTTCTAAAACTCGCGACCATGTTTGGCATATTTAGCGTGATTATGAATTAATTTTTTTCTGCAAATGGAAAGAAAGTCAGATTGGTGTTCGGTAAGTAGCTAGCTGGCTACTCGTACGTGCATACTTATTGCGCGTTCTAAGGTACTATTACTGTATTAGTATATTTATAGGCGATTCATGAGGGACGAGATGAGATACATATTATTCTGCGACGAATTCGGTCGTATCCCTTAATATTAATTTTGTACGTTCCCAAAGGGGGCGTATAAGAGGCGTGAGGGTCGTATAAATCATGGCTCGACGTCGAGCAACGTTGGAGACATTGAAAATTATCAAAAGTTTCAACCTTTTTTTGAAATTATTTGTGCGTTCAGCTTTACGTAGAAGTACACTTTTGTCGGAATTAATTTCGAATTCCTATCGTGTATCGTATATTCGCCTTGAATTCCGCTATTTCACGTTTTTCTTTTCGATGCGGTACGCGGGTGAGCGGTAAAGAAAGAACGGTGTACGGGGAGGTTGACGCTGACGGTTTCGCGGAAACGCTCGGGTCGCGCCCCGTCGCTTCGGATATCTGCTTTGTAACTCTCGTCAGAGTCGTAAACCATTCCAGATTCGTTTCTGTATCAAAGCGAGTTCAACTAAGGATAATACGCGTTTAAAAATTATATTTTTTTTCTTCCCGTTGATTCGATTTGCTTTTCTCGCCTGATGGCTATATCACGTCGAGTTGGTAACGTTTCGCATCGGCGGCGAAGCATTTTTCCCTTTTCTTATATAGTTTTTCGCCTTTTCGTAACCGACGAGACACGAGAAAGTTGTATAACTAGAAAACTCGAGCTTGACGAAAATATCTCACGCGTTACTTAACGCGAATTAAACTTTCATCTAGGAGGCAACTCAGGCAAGGGTTGAAGAGAAGTTTTATGGAAACGAAATCGCCATCGGTGTTTGGTGTTCGGCGATGTTCTCAGCCTCGGGTCGAGGTTGTTTTCGTAATTTACGATATGAATAATTCACTCTCTTTTTTTGCCGATGCTTGTTCCAGAAATACAAATCGTCACTCCACGCTGATGACGTAATTTATACCGCATATTTGGATTATATTCGTCATCAAATGGCAAACAATGCTATGTACTACAGTTACGTCGTGTAGGTTGGCCTCCAAGTGAGCTGAAAAAAAATCATCTTACATAAATGTACCTATAGACAATGGGAAAACCGATCAATAAAACTAACAAAAGGAATGATTTCTGCAGTTGCGATGAGGCCACACTTCACGTTCACGGTGAACGAGGGAAATTCGAGAATCGAAATTTTCATTTTTCATTTAGCGAGCTACTCGTATTTTGAATGTTGCTATTTTTATAATTTTTCGCATTCCTTTGTTGTTACGGCAATGGCTCGTTTTCGACGTTTGTGTGCGCATTTGTTATTTGGCATTGGAATGGAGCGCGAGCATTTTAAAGTTTTTCTTTTAATTAAGTATTTTTAATGAAATTCATCGTATACTTGCTGTTTTTGATGGGATTGCGAACGATGACGAAAAACCGTTGTAAGAATTCTTTTGAAATTAACGTGTCGGAGGAAATTGTGTTTTTATTTGAGAGGTGCCAATTGTGTTTAGTATATTTTTGAATGTTTTTGTTAAGTCGTTCGGCATCGTGCCGGTTAATGGTTTTATTTTCCAAGCGAGAAAGATCTTTTGTTTCAGACTCTATTGTTTCGAGTTACCGCTTTTTCGTATTCCTCTCATTCTCGTCCAGTGGTTTAAATAAGATTGTAATTGCTCAATTTGCGATACGGATTCTAATTCCATCGAGATGAGGTTTTCAAGGTATACACGACTCATTCCACTCTGTGCGATCTATCAAATCTATCTTACTGTTACCATTTTTCCGCTGTAGTGCCCTCTGTTTAGGGAATGGAGAAAGGTTTTTGAAACTCAACACAGCTTTGCAAGTACTCAATAGCGATTTTACTACCTTACTCGCACCTCTTAGAGTTTCTCTAAAGTAAACGAAGTTATCTCAAATGTCTGAAATTGTAATTTAGCTCGAGCTTCTGTCTTAAATGGCAGTACAAGGTACGTCAGAAGTTGAAGATTAATTGTTAGGCTACCGAGAACCATGAGAATTTTTTTTACACCATTTGCAGTGCCATAGATTTGGGGTTTCAGAGATAAAAAACCATCCAAAAATCGTAGTTCTAAGATTTTAATCTGAAAGCTCAGTCATTTTTAGATTAGAATTTAATTGCCACTATTTTCTTTAGCACTTCACACGAGTAAATAAACCTCGTTACAACTCTTGCCTTCATATAAACTTCCAGAAAATTTCACCCTGAAAAAGCACAATCGACGTGACTGCGCTCAAAGAACATTGAATACTGAAAAATTATTAGTTTTTTCTATTTCAGTTTCCAGAAATTCAAATTTTACCTATTATTAAGTGATATAGTGAGTAACATACTAATTTCATTTCGTTTTATTTTGAGAACAATTAAAATTAATTATTCGTCTTTCATTGTAGCAATAAATTATTATCAAAAATCATAACGTAGATATTTTTTGAAATTTATGAAAAGAAGAATATTTCATTTTTCTTAAATTTCTTAAATTTTTTAGGCATCCTGAATTTTGATAAAATTTACAGTCCATTTTTTTAAGGGTTAGAATTTCATCTTGAAAAAAAAAATAAAAAAGTAAATTTTAAAGAAGACAAATTTTTTAGCATTTCACAAATTTGAATGTTTTATGTTTTTATGTGTATTTTTAAGTGTGAAAAATTTGGCTGCATCCAAATTTTTAAAGTATTTTCTCGATTATCAGGCCTGAGCAAAGGGGGAAAGGGGGGGTTTTCGCCTGAGCCCGAGTTTTTTTTGACCGCGACTTGGCGCCTTGACGCATCGGCACTAAAAATCTGTCGGTACTACCTACCCAATTTTTTTTTGGCCTCTCCTCCTGGGTACAGATTTTCTCTGCACGGCCCTGTCGATTATCTCCCTAAATATTTTCCGACCATCCAGGTGACTTTCGTTTTTTTTTTTTTTTTTTTTTTTTTTGTAAATCAATTTCATCGAAGAGGATAAAATTTGTATAAAAAATTAGAAAATAGGAAAAAATGCATTAATTATAGTTTTCTGGGGTCGGGAAGGGGTATTCACATCTTTAGACTTTCAAAAAAAATGTAGGTTGTTATTACAGTAATTTTTGCCAATCTCTGTTATGAAATATAATTTTTCATTATTCGCCTCTCCTTTTCAATGGAGGCTCAGACCTGCAGGGCTGTCAAGATGGAGGGCAAGGGAAGAAATTGCCTCGATCCCGGCGCTTTTCAAAAGGCTCGGACCCGGCCCATTAACACGCCGATTGAGATCGTAGCATTCGTGGTTATAGAAATTCTTTAAAAAAAAAAATCACAAAGAGTCCAAATTCACTTCACCTCAGGGCCCGACTGGGCTCTCGACGCGGCTGCCCTGTAGGGAAGTAATATTAATGATTACGAAATTTCAGATTAATTTGATTAGATGTAATATAATTACGGATAATGGAAGAGCATTACGATTGGTTAAGTACCAAACAATATTTTGACAGTTACGTAAACACGTAGCTATATCTAATTATCTATAGAAGTAGATTACATACGAATGTGTTCGCACTTAGTAAAGTCGACGGTGACGACAGTTGATGAAACATAAATGAAGGTGGTAATTTATGTTAATACACCCAGCTGCGAGCTGTCTAATTCATTCGTTGTCATTTCAAAAACATACTCATCACACCTTTGACGAATTAAATTTGATGAAAAAAAAAATGAAAATAAGCGCATAAGAGTTATATTTTTTCATGTAACGGTCCTTTTATTGAAAAAAAAAATGCTACCTATTTAAGACTTCGATACAAAAAAATTTATATGTGAGGTTATAAGCGAAGAAAATATCAATTTTTTTTACACAATTTCTGCCTTAATCTAAACACCGAGTATCAGAGCAATAACTTTTATATACCTGAGGCGTAATGCTTTACTTCTAAATTTGAGGAGTATGAGTACATTTCTGCTTTCAATTCCTGTACTTTATTAAATTCCTCATCACCAAAAATTCCACTTTCATATAACTGAACAATGATGATCAAAAGATGCCAGATCAGGCAAATACGCGAAATTAGGAAAAATCTCCAATTTAAACGATGTCAGTGAATCCCGAGTAGCGTGAGTTAAATGTGGGCGAGCATTATCGTGAATGAGGAGAATTTTTCTCGATAATTTCTCCTGCATATTTAAATTTAATGACTATTAAAAGGAAATTAATGAGTGTATAGCGTTTTAATGGATTAGATGAACAGAATTTTTTTGGTTGCTAGAAGAACATTTGTGTTGTTTTTTTTTGAGAGTGGAAATAGTGATTCTGCTGTTGATAACAGTTTATTCGCTGTATGTATTATTAATATGTATAATTAATTATTCCAATT
The DNA here is from genome assembly GCA_009761765.1 of Phenacoccus solenopsis. Lineage (NCBI taxonomy): Eukaryota > Metazoa > Arthropoda > Insecta > Hemiptera > Pseudococcidae > Phenacoccus > Phenacoccus solenopsis. The sequence goes on along the minus strand of VFXL01000538.1, from coordinate 22,510 downwards.
TCAATTTTGTAATGGAATAAATTTAAAAATTTAAAAATAAATAAATAAAACTTTTTTACCCATTTCGAAAATGATGGAAAAAAATTAATTCAGTTTTTCAAGGTAAAATTGGCGTAATACATATTTTTTTTGTTGCAAAAAATCTCTGCCCCGTAATTATTGAATCAAGAGATTTTGTTAGTTTCTTCTTAATAGTAGTTAGGATTCTAGATGATTTTGGGTACTTCTGTGAGTGAAAAAAAGTAATAGATGGGCCGTGACCCACCTTAATCCATCCTTATATATGTAATTATGTTCTTGTAAGAACATAAAATATGACAACCGTATGTTATACGTTATTCGGTCGCTTCTACACGACAGAAAATATGATATATGCTTTATCACCGTTGGGCAAACTTCTTTCGCAATCAGTTCGGTCTTTTCTCATTCATTAATTGCGACGCGCGAAAAAATTATGGAGAAATACTGTCTGGTGGGATGAAAAGATTGGAAACAAGCGGCTAGGTTGGAGCACATTTAGAAGATTAAAAGCACAAAAATATCAAACCGGCCAAAGCTCATTTATCATAAGACAGTGACAAATTGATAATGGAAAATGAACCCGCTATGGGGTAAAACGCGCCGCAGTCCTGTTCAACCTGCGTTTTTATATGGCTAAAGTACGTCACTGCTTTATCCTAACGTTGAGACACGTTTCGGTGCGTGTATAGTATGCGGATATTAATATCGAAAAATAAGGCTTCGATATAGAGGTGGAGCGGTGTAGTAAGGCGAATTTTTATATATTGCAGTTTACAGAATTTGAGATATGGGTTCGATGGCATTTTGTACGTCAGTAGTAGGGGATTGCATTGTATCCTCATTTGTCATGGGTCATCACTCATTTGTGATTCTTGAAATAATCAGTCAACAAAGGCGTTAGTTTTAACTACCACATGTTTAGGACAATCACCCCTCCTGCCTTCCTGTAGATTGAAAGTTTGTAGACGAGATGTACTTCACCTGCTCCAACTGACGTAAGTTATGGTGCAAGGTATAACTTCACCGGGCTCCCTTGGATGCCTCCTCTTTTCTTATTCTATGCTCCCTAAGGTACATCTTGTCTCTAAGAATCTCATAGGCGTATATTTTTATCAAATTTTAATTCTTTACTGAGCTCCCGAAGCTTTCTTCAAGTTTTAATATTTCGCATTAAACTTCATAGCTCAAAATCTCCTCAAAAATCCATTCATTGCTCCAGCTCCTTTTTAAATTCATTTTGGAAGCTGAAATTCGAATATGTTGGTGTCCTCAACTGATTATTTCATGCGAGCCCTTGAATAAAAACTGAGATGAATCCAAAAGAAATGCGAGTCTCTCACCATATTGTAACGATTTTCACGAATACTCAGTAGTGTTACGAAGGGAAAGGGGAATATATAATATGTACCAAGAAGATGGATGTTTGTCGTGTGATTACTAGAGGTCTGAAACGCAGATCTGAAGACCCCTTTCCCCTCGTCTTAGCTTTCATTCCTCTTAGTCAGGTAGGCAGTGATAACTATCCTTTTTAATTAGGGGGGGGGGGGGGGGGGTAGGATAGAAAATTTTGTGGTTGAATGAATACAGTACACAGGCGGTTAAGGGGGGGGGTAAGATATAAAATTTTGTGGTTGAATGAATACAGTACACAGGCGGACATTTTTAAGACTTTTTATATTACGTATTTTTTTTTATATGTAAAATTTTCTTTTAAATTGGGAAACTAGATTCACTTTAATTTTTATTGCAAAAAATTTGAAGTCTTGATTTAAAAAAAAAATGCATGCAGTTCTCAAAAAATAAAATAAAAAATCATATTGAATTTTTATGATTTCATTCAGCGAAAAATATTAATTCTATTTCATCTCAACAACTGTTCAACTTTCTCATAATTTTTGTCATGTTACTTCAGTCAATTCCATAAAAACCGCCGCCACTAAAATTTTACAAAATCCTCCCATTAAATCATTGACCAGGTACTCTTGAATAATTGTTAGTAAAAAAGGATCCTCCGTCCAGATTACGTTTCATTAACTTTGGATAGATAAAAAATACTTTTTTTAAGCGAAACTGTACATTTATTGGAGAGTTTAAGTCTCATAGATAGAGAAAACGAGTGTTATCTTATGCTTTTAAATAATAATAGTAAAGTAGATTTATGGTTCACTACACAAAAATTTGTCTTGTACTTCCCAATTAGTCGGGTAACATAAATTCGCAGGAACATTTTTGATTATCGACGGATGCGTCGCCTCGCGTATGTTTTCAACAAAAGCAACTATTGTGTTCGACTTTCTGGAAGGTGTACATCTGGTGTCTACCAAATGTTCAATAGAGTGAACAACAATTTTTCTATTTTGAAAAAACTCCATAATCTAAAAACATGTCAAACTGTTAAAAACAAAAATTAAATACAATTTGGTATTACTATATAGAATATATCACATACATTACTTAATTTTGAATTCCTGTTTACATTCTTTATAATAACGAAGCCACGTTGCGCACTATCCACTTTAATTTCTGTAACATAATCAGTAATTTGAATTTACTCTTCTGTTATATTTCCATCGCTGAAATCAAACGCTTGTTCATACTTTCATTTCTCTTACCTTCTGTAGAATCGTCATCTTCGGAAACACCTGCAGTCTCTTCAAAAATCGCTTGAAGCAAACGTCTCTTATTTTCAGCATCTATCTTCAAAGTATGAAACATATTTTCCCACTCTCCATCGGTTGTTGGAAGCTCCAAACGTCTTCTGTGGGTGAACGTTTTCGCACAGTCATCATAAATTTCTTCTATTATTCTTCCTATGGTAGATGGTTGTAATTTCTTCGTTTTTTCGGATTTTTTTAATACATTCATTACAGCCACGGCGTGTGGTCTCAACCCAAAACGAAGGGAAATAGTCCATTGTTGACTTCGTGTCAAGTCCGTACTCCTTAACCATAAGGGAAGAAAAATTTCTTCAGCAAAATCTAGTGAGCCTCTACCACTCAATTTCATTTTGTAGCCAATTTTTTTTCCGTTCGCTTGTTCCTAAAAAAAAAAAACAAGAAAAATATTATCATGCTATCATATTGATCAGATACATAAATAATACTCGCTATTTTCAAGCAGTTTTCACAATTGAAAAATTACATTGAAAAACTAAGATTCAAGGAAGGTGAATTTTAAATCAATTCGCAGCACACAAGATTTAAAAAAAACGTCGATTCTTGAAAACTTATTAATTCTACAGAACGGAGTAACTCACGTCACACATCTTAAATTGTCAATTTAGGAACTCATCGTAGGTAAACTATTAACCCTTTAATGCATAATGGGTCATATTTGGAACATCAATTATGTCATACATTAAATAAATATTATAACCACTTTTATATTTGGGTATTTCTAGCCCTAAACTCGAACAAGTTCTAGAAAACATCATTTAGGATTTAGTAAAATGTTACATACCAACTCATTTTCCAACATGCCAATTTTTTTATCTCGTTTCCTTATTTCCTCCAAAGCAACCTGAAGACATAGAAAAGGATTAAAGGAGTTCTTATTCCACTGGTTATTAGTTTTCTTATTAAATAATTCCGCTTTGAACGGAAATACACTACCTAACTTACAACTAACGTTTTCGGATTTTTTAATAATTTTTTTTGGCCCTACATTATTCTCTAAGCTAGCAATATATTTACCTAAACCAGGTTTTTTCCACTGGTTATTAGTTTTCTTATTGAATAATTCCGCTTTGAACGGAAATACACTACCTAACTTAAAACTAGAGTTACTGTTATTCTTAACACTACTTATTTCCACAGGCTTACCTAATATCGCCGAAATTAAATCTGATTTTTTTAACTTATAACTATACTTAATTTTTAACATTTTCGCTATACTTCGCAACTCCGACACTTTATAGCCCTTAAAAGGACTGTTTTGTTCGCAAAGAGCATTTCGCGCAATAGTTTTAAGATCCATAGAGTTCATAGTCATAGACATGATTACTCAATGAAGTCTCGAGATAACTGATTTCTTCTGGGTGCTTGACTTATATTTATAGTTTTTCGGAGATGCTGCTGTCCAAACAACGTGCGCTGATTGGTCGATCCTAACGGCGCGCTCTGATTGGTTGTTATCGTTATATATGTACGCGTTCGAACACACAGTATAGATAGTTGTTCGTTACATATTTAAAATTAGCTTCCAACGTGGCGTCTATTACTTCCAACGTGGTATTAATTGCGACTTGTATTTTTTTTCGCATACATTCGGACTTTTTTTTTTCATACACAGTTGGACTTGTATTTTGCCGTATACAGTTGTACTTGTATAATTAACATTCACCCACATCAAATACTATGAAAATTCGAACTCTCGAAAATTTATGTATGCTATATGTAAATGGGGGTTTTCGCGTATGGGGAATCCGAATCCGATATCCATTTTGACCCCGGACCCCGAAGGGAGGGGCTGGGAGGGTTCAAAATTTTGACTTTTGATATGTTGTTACCATAAGCGTACTGATCACGAATATGTTGTCGATTTTTTGATCCGAACCCAATAGATGCGCGCGCAACCTACTACGCGTCTATATAAGTACGCGCACAACCAGTGTCCAGTTAGTTTACGTTGGACTTTGCTAGCGACACCATGAATTTACCATTGATTGATTATACAACGCTACCTATCGACGAAGAGTTCCCGATTATTAAATTTAAAAATACCGACTTCTTTACTTACGCGTATACGAGCGATTTCAAATGTCTACTACCTCATACCTACAGAATATCTTCAATTTCACTAAGGATTACTGGTTATCGCTAAAACGTAGAGCAGCACTTATATACATGGGAGGCGATAGTTTACATGTGTTAGCTGATTCAACAGAGCTAAAGCCTTTAATCGATATCTGTTATTTACCGCCGTGGCAATGTTTCGAAGTAATTGATATTTCACCATACACTGTTACTACTCTTTACTTTAGAATTGGCTTGCCTTATGAATACCACAAATACCTTGATAATGATGTTAAACTTAATTTTTGGTGTACTCGCGAAAATCTTGCTATTTGTTGGGAAGACGGTGTTACACGCTGCACATCTAGAATACGAATGCCCGAAATTCTACCAGTTAGTCACGAGGTAAACATAAAGGAGGGAGAGAAAGGACTCTCTTGACCACAAATCTTAACCACAAACATAAACAAGCCTATTGAAGACAGCGTGATATAACTGGTTTTAGACCAATAAAGATAACGGGCAATAAAACCACAAAGGTACGTGCCCGAATACAATAGCTTTACCTGTGGTGTATTACTCTCTCTTCTAGTACAAAGAAGTACATTTAATTCTTCTTTACACTCCCCCCTTGAGATCAGATTATCTCAAATTTAATGTGACTATATACATTATATCTACAATAGATATACTTTAACAGGGTTTTTAACACCTATTAATCAGATAACTTTTAAATACTTATACTATAACATATTATTCCCTTTGAAGAACTTCGTTGACTCTACGAAGTTCGAGCCTTAATAAAGGACTCACCTGTGATAACTAAAAATAAATACTTTCGTATAGGAATGAGTTCGGTAATGAGCAAAGAGTCGTTTGCTGTAATGAAATTGTGGTACCAATAATTAAGGAGAATAATAAAGAACTCTCAAATCTATCAAAATAAGTATGTTTAAGATGTAACAATAGGAGGCGTTTAAGAATTTTCAATGAATAAACCTATATATGTATGTGCATCATGAGGGAAGCAAAATTAATCGAGTGATGTTTCGTTTGATGATACCATTTTTTGTTTTTAGTGACACTACCCTAATATGCCCATCCTTACTAGGATGAATTTCTATAATTCGACCTAATGACCATTGTGTAGGAGGCTTCAAATCGTCTTTGATTACTACTATATCCCCAATTTTTACCTCATCTTTTACAAATCTCCATTTATTACGTTCTTGGAGCTGATTTAAATATTCATCTCGCCAACGTTTCCAGAATCGTTGCATCAATTGAGTGATTGATTCCCAGTATTTTAAACGATTAGCTGGAACATTGGAAATGTCAGCGTTAGGTAATGAGATAATAGGTCCATGAATCAAGAAATGAGCTGGAGTTAAGGCATTTAGCTCATTGGGATCATTAGATTCAGGGGTTAATGGTCTCGAATTTAGACAGGCTTCTACTTGACATAAGAGGGTATTATATTGCTCATACGTGAACATTCTATCATCAATCACATTTATTAAGAGGGATTTCACCGACTTCACTCCTGCTTCCCATAAACCTCCAAAATGAGGCGAATAAGGAGGAATAAATTCCCATTCAACACCTTTTGAAGTCCAAAAACGGTCGATGGCCTCTGTATACTCTTTTAATTTTATGGCTAGTTCAGTCAACTTATTCCTAGCACCTACAAATGTAGTTCCATTATCAGAGTAGAGTTTAGCTGGCAAACCTCGCCTACTAATGAATCTGGTAAAGGCACTTATAAAAGATTCACTTTCAAGATTAGATACCAATTCAAGATGTATAGCTTTCACACTATAACATACAAATATGGCAATATAAGCTTTAACTACTATTTTATGCCTACCACCACGTGATAAAAGTTGAATAGGTCCTGCATAATCTACACCAGTAGTTGTAAATGGTCTTTGTGGCGTAACTCTAGGTTTTGCTAATGCTGACATTATTTGTGTTCTACTATCCTTTTTCAACTTAGCACAGTGCATACATTGCTTAATACATTCATGAACGTTTTTGTTCAAGTGTATGACCCAAAATCTTCGTCGTAATATAGACTTTAGGAGCATAGGACCTGCGTGAAGATGTCGAACATGAAAATCTAAAATCAACATTTTTGTTAATCTGTGAGAAGGAGGGAGTACAATGGGATGTTGTTGGTCAAAGGATAATCCAGAGTTAGTTAACCTCCCCCAACGCGGATAAGTCCTAATGCATCTAAAAAGGGTGCTAGGGGAGCTAATGTGCTATTTGTTGGTAGCTGTTTTCTATGGTTTAAGGCCTTTAATTCAGCACTGAACATCTCTTGTTGCGCAGTTTTGATAAAAAACATAATAACTTGATTTAATTCAAATGACCTTAAGAATCCATATATCTTCGGACCATACCAGTGAGCATTCCAAACGAATCGAAACATATAAGCGGTGACCCTAACAAGAGTTTCCCAGGAGCTATATCGCGAGATTAACGTATTAACTTCAGTTAACGATAATGTTAATGGTGTTATAGTATTAGTTTAGGCCTTCTTAACTCTAGTTGGTATGATTCTTGAAAATTGAAACGACATCCATCTGGAGTAGGTTCATTATTTTCTGTTAACCAGCTTGGACCATCCCACCACAACGAACAAGTTTTTAAAACTTGTGGTTTTACTCCTCGAGATAATAAATCAGCTGGGTTCTCTTTTGACTTAACGTGATTCCACATAAAATTTTTCGTATTATTCTTTATTTTTCGTACTCTGTTAGCTACAAAAGGTTGCCATCTTTCAGCTGGAGACCTTATCCAATATAAGGCTATTTCGCTATCCGTCCATAACCTTACACTACTGAAATTAATACGTTTGTGTATGTTCATCATTTTGTTTACCAACTGTGCAAGTAGTTCTGTTGCACATAGCTCTAACCTAGGCAGTGTGTGTTTTTTCAGGGGCGCCACCCTAGACCTGGAGATTAATATTTTGGTGCGAGCATAAGTAGAATATAAAGAGCGAACATATAAAACTGCCCCATAAGCCTTTTCAGAGGCGTCTGCAAAACCATGCAATTCGATATATTTACAATCGTTAGGATCGTCAATTAATGATCGAGTAATCGTTATATCATTCAAAATTTCTATTGTTGATGAAAACTCTAACCATAACCTTTTCACCATTGGTGGTAGTGGTGCATCCCATTTTGCAGAACTATTAGTCGATAAATCTGACCACACTGCTTGCATAATTAATTTACCAATTACAGTTACTGGTCCTAAAAATCCCAAGGGATCGAAGATCGATGAAATTACTGACAATAATTGTCGTACTGTAGAGACTTTTGAAATGCCATTTGTACGAACCCATATACGATACACATCATCTTCTGGACACCAGAGGATACCTAAAGTTTTAATTGCAAGAAATTTATCTGCTTGCAGCGTTATAGATGTTTCACGTTCGCTAAAAGGAATATTATCTAGTAATTTGTTCACATTTGAACCCCATTTACTTAATTCTAAACCTGCTAGTTGTAGAATACGAATTAACTGATCGCGTTTAATAATTGCTTCATCAATATTATTACTACCTGAAATTATATTATCAACATAAGTATCCTTCAATAAGATCTCTGCGGCGAATGGAAGATCTTCCTTATATATTTCCGCTAATCTATTAAGGCAACGTGTAGCCTGAAAGGGAGAGGATCGTAAACCAAAGGGTACTACAGTAAATTCAAATATTCGTATAGGTTCATTCTGAGAATCTCTCCAGAGAATTCTCTGAAATTTGGTATCATCAGGATGTCGACGAAATTGTAAAAACATCTTTTTAATATCCGTCATAAAGATGAATTGGTGTTCGCGAGATCGAGACAGTATATCAATGAGATCAGGTTGTACAACTGGCCCTTTCATGAGACATTGATTTAATGATAAGCCAGATGACGATTTCATTGTTGGATCAAGTACTACCCTTAACTTAGTACTAGTTGAGGTATCTTTAATAATAGCATGATGGGGGATATAATATTCAAGCTCACATGAGACTGAAGTAGTTTCTTTTAGATAACCACTATTAATTAGTTCATGTATGTAAGCAGCATAATCATTCTTAAACGTAATATCGCTTTTGAATTTATTTTCAAGTGAGTTAAACCTTCTTAAAGCTTGAGTTTTAGTATGCCCCAAACGCGATGGATCAATTTTAAAGGGTAACTTAAGAACAAAACGACCCTGAGAATCACGATAAGTAGTGTTTAAGAAATGCTCATCGCATTCTTTCTCTTCTAAAGTCAACTGTGTGGAATAAGTTTCTTCAATTAACCAGAATTTTTCTATAACCTCAACCAATTTTGAATCTGGGTTGTTATAATCTATAGAACAACAGGAGTACTCTGATTTTATAGAACTACATTTCTGCAGATCCATATTACCAGTTACAATCCATCCAAACTGTGTTTGTTGTAAACGTGGATAACCATCACCCATTAAAATGAATTTAGGTAAAAGAATATTCCAAAAGATACCCGTCCCTAACAAAATATCAATTCCTGCTGGAATATTAAAGTTTGGGTCTGATAAATGGACATTAGATGGTAACCTCCAATCATCAATAGGAAAATAACGACTAGGTACTTCATCTATAATACTATTTAATATGATACAATTTATTTGACAAGAAAATTTATTATAATTTGAATAAATCATAACTTGTGTACATTTATTAACAATAGTTGTATGTGATCCTACACCCCCAATCTTCTGTCTTGAGGTAACTGGATGCAAATTTAATCTAGAAACTAAAGAATCAGAAATAATATTATATTGGCTACATGAATCTACTAATGCTCTAACTAATAGTTTGTTAGGCTTACCTACTGGTCCAACTGTTAATTGCAGTGTAGCTAATAGTTGATATATATTATTCGAGGCGGATACGCCTACCCATCCATCAATAATTATGTCTGTAACACTATCAATAATAATATTATTATTTAAATGAATTTTATCATTTGTGAGAGGTGTAAGAGTTATCTTACCTTGGTTATCTTCTGAAGATGATTTCACACTAGAAGGTCCGGGAAAAGAACTATGTAATATTGGATTATGACCTTTCTTACATATTCTACAGAAAAACTTACAGTTTCGTTTACACACCTGTTTAGGCTTTAAACATCGAAAACACAGACCTTTGTCCTTAACAGCCTTAAGTTTACCTTCAGGCGATTGATTCAATATTGAAGGACACTCGTGAGTTTTATGATCAGATGCTGAGCAAAATGAGCAACTAAATTTTTTATCAAAACGCTTACGTTTTTCAGGTAAGGCTAACGATTTTCCAACCGTAGGTGCGGATCTTTTGTCCACCCTTTTTTCAAATGCTCCTACCTTAGCACGCTCCATCATTGCACACCTATCATCCACAAATTTTACAAGGTCTTTGTAATCTAATGTCGTATTTTTACGATTTACTTCTTTTTGCCATTCTGTACGAGTAGCCTGATCTGCTTTCTTTAAGAACATGGCTATTAAGAATTGGCTAAGCACATCAACGCCTGTGCTAGAGTTCTCTGTAATGGTGATTTCCATCGTAGCTCCTGTAGATCGTAAACGATTATTTAATGCTTTCAAGGATGCTAAGATATTCTTTGTATCCACCGATAGAGCAGATTCCATTGCTTCTAATGACCGATTGAAGGACTTGATTGGATCTCCATAAGCTTGATTAAGCATATTCCATGCTGTTTGGTAGAATTTATCTTCCAAGGGTAATCCCGAAATTAAAGCCTTAGGTTCATCCTTCAATTTAGCTCTCAACATCTGGTGTTTATCAAAATCATTAAGAGATTTATTCTCATGAACCAAAGATGTATATAGCCGTTTCCATTCAATCCAGTCATCGTTATTTCCATCAAATTCTGGAACATCAATTTTTGGAAAACGCACTCTATAACTAGATTCTACTGATGTTGTCGTTGCAGGCTTAGCTGCTTTTAGAGCCGCTTGTTTTATACCTCTATAAATTTTCAGGAACCTAATGCGTCGCGCATTCGCTAAAAGAGTGCTTGTGGTTTCTTCCACACCTAATAAGCTCATAAGATTATCGTGAGCTGTAATAAATTTGTCTTTAATCTTCTCAATATAGTCAAGAGATACTTTTGCAAATTCCTCATCAACTATGGTGAAATCTGTGTCCTCTTCAATATAGAGGTCAGTCTCACAGCCTTGACATATTGTGATGTATCGATTAACATCTACTCTTGTAGAGTCGATCTCATCTACAAATGTATTTCTGGCTGGCTCAACACTTGGAGGAGGATTAGTTGGAGATTCATCTCCCTGTAGATTATCCTCACCAAGGTCGTTAGTGACGTCAGTTAACACATCTTTATCTGAATCTACCATCTTAGAGGATATAATTTAACTTACTTTAGTAAGTAACAAAATTCAAAATGCTGAATCCCAAAATTGAATTTGAAACTCAAAAAAAAAATAACTTCTTTGAAATAATTCTGAAGATTAAACAATAAAAGAAAAATCACTTTAGAAATCACAGCAAAGTTTTTAAATAATTAATTTAAACCACTTTTTATAAAGCACCTTTAATTCACTTATAAAATGCACACGAAATTTTTATAATCCGTTCCGAGGGACCATGTTACACGCTGCACATCTAGAATACGAATGCCCGAAATTCTACCAGTTAGTCACGAGGTAAACATAAAGGAGGGAGAGAAAGGACTCTCTTGACCACAAATCTTAACCACAAACATAAACAAGCCTATTGAAGACAGCGTGATATAACTGGTTTTAGACCAATAAAGATAACGGGCAATAAAACCACAAAGGTACGTGCCCGAATACAATAGCTTTACCTGTGGTGTATTACTCTCTCTTCTAGTACAAAGAAGTACATTTAATTCTTCTTTACAGACGGTGATATACACTTCTCTTATAGCGGTGGCGATGCCGTACCTCACTTACCTTTGAATAAAATTGATGTCAAGTTCGACGGTTGTAAAATTGAAAAATTTACACGTTGTACGAATGGTGATATTTTTGCACACACCCAATACTTTACGTTTACATTACCTTATCCCGTTAAACATGATTTCGACACCCAAGAAAAAATAAAGTTCATGAACCTTCAACGCGTACGTCTCGATTGTTACGTCGATAATAATAACTTTACAAGAATATATATAAGAATTATGTCGAACTCGATATATTTTCTTTACGCCCATAGGAGTGGGGGTGGAGTGGGGGGAGACCAGAAATCTATAAATACAGGATAGGTACAGACGTATCCTCAGTTGTCTCCGACGCTTCGAACAAGATGGACGCTTTCATTAACGACTTCAACTTGCTCGGACAAGAGAAATCTTACCAACTCTTCGCCAAGTTCCAAGAGTTCCCTATCGGTACCAAATTCAATGTTCTACATTTCGCAAGGTACCAAACTAAATTCGGTACTTCCGTCGTCGCTATCACTGACGAATATAAATTCAATCTACCTAAACGCTTCGAAAAACTATTCGACTCCGATGATAAATTACAAAAATGGAACGAACAAAAAAATCTTATCATCACTTATAACGGTACCTCTAACCGCTCAGTATTAATCAATATTTCTTCCATAGCTTAAAATAGCCTTTTTCAAGGCTGACTTACCTTAGATTTATTATAAGATATATTTTTTTACTTACCTTACTTTTATCTAAATATAAAAAATTCAAAAATACAAAAAAATTTAAAAATACAAAAATATTTTAAAAATACAAAAATATTTTTTTTTTAAGACATTCTAAGATACTACACCCCTGATTAGGGGAGCGGATACACCGCGTGTCTTGGAATGTCTGCCCTACTACTTATGTAGTATATATATATATATGGTCTAAAGAAAGAGCAAAATAAAGGTGAGACGGTTTGAAAGAAAATGTGATAAATTCTAGTGTTTAAATATACGATTCAGAGTTGAAAAAACTCCATTTTTTTTTCAAAAATCAAGACTTCAAATTTTTTGCAAAAAAAATTAAAATGAATCTAGTTTCTCAATTTTTAAAAAAACTTTACATATAAAAAAAAGTACGTAATATAAAAAAGTCTTTAAAATGTCCGCCTGTGTACTGTATGCATTCAACCAAAAAATTTTATATCCAACCCCCCCCCCCTTTAAAAACTCTGTTGAATAATTGATGATTTTTTTTGGTGACAGCAAAATAAAAATGTCCATATAATTTTTTTGATTAGTTTTATTTAAATAAATTTATATAATAATTTTTCATAACCTATAGCTATTATTGCTTATTATATTTTACGTGGAGAAATCGGAAGAGAAGGTAACCTTCGATCTTAATTTTTTATAATCATTAATTAGTTCATTAATTGAACCTTAGAGCCATCCTGACTTCTTCACTGATCTCGGGGCTCCATAAATCTCTCTTGTGAAATATATGTTGAGCACGTGACTGTGTTGATTCTATTCAAAAGATAATGAAATTGAAAGCTTCGAACATGCGGATTTTTGTCGATTCATTGTGATTCGTTTCTAGCGAAAAAATAATCTACTTCTATTCGGATGCGTTTCCCACATACTTTGCAATAAGATACTTTGCTTGTAACATTAGATTTTTTCATTTCGTTGGCTCGCAAGAAAAGAATATAACTAAGCAGCTACTCTCTGTTTAGGTCTTGTTAATGGATTCGACGAATTGCCTGAAACGCTTTCGCAAGTTAAAAAAAGTTTTCTTTCCGCGTGGAGGTCATATCGCGCCAGTTTCCGTTCTTTCTACATAAGTTTACGCTGGTGTTCATTTTAGCGAACGAATATAACGCTCGCGGAGAATGGAAACTTTCGATAGAGCTAGGTCGTAGGTAGTGGGTGTAATAAATGGCAAACGTTGGGGACCGCTTAGATCGTATAAAATTGACGACGAAAATCATCTCACGTTTACGCTAATAGTAATCAAATGTTTTTCGATTCATTTCGCAGCATTTTTAGCCGGTAGCAGAGGCTCGTATTTATTTTTATTTCTTCGTCACTGATTTATACAAACGTAGAGTATCGAGCATATAAATTCCTTTTGTATCGGTATTTGTTTGTTTTCGTATTGTGTGTAGGGAAAACGTTGTGCAGTCTGTCGTTTATTGTTTCTGACTTTGACGTGACTTTACTTCGTACCTATTTTATTTGGCCGCATTTTCATCTTGCCATTATTATGGGGCGAATTTTTAGTTGAATTTTCAGCTCGAAAACGACAGCTATTACAGACCAGATGATTTGAGAAGGGTCGGAGGGGGGTTTCAAACTGTATATATTTTCCCCTCGCGCGTAGCGCCGACATGTATGTATGAATATTCTTCAGAATTTGGCGAGAAAGTCTTTGTGTGAATAAGCAGAAGTGTTTTTTTTATTTTTTCGATACATCTCAAAATGGCGGATCACTTAAATTTTGAGAGGAGCTGGAGGAGGGGGAAATAACTCAGAATTTTCGTCTAAGGGCTTATATGGAAGAGTAAATCAAAGACGCTTATATATCCAAATTTTAGCTTCCTAAATGCATTTGGAGGGGAGTTTGAAAAAAAACTATTTTTTGAAGAAGTTTTGAGTTATGAAATTTTTTGAAGCTTCCGTATTTCCTCCCTGAATTCATATAGAAAGGTCAAACTTCGTGTGTGAGGCTAATTTGGCGTCGAAATATGACCCTTTAAATTAGAGTCAAAATCAATGCAAAATGGAGGATTATCAAAATTTGAGTAGAGCTTGAGGAACCTCAAATTGGTAAAAATATAATCAATATGAATTCATAAGAAGTATGCTATATCTCAAGTTCACCTTCACACATGATGTTGGAGGGGAGAAGGAGGGGTTATCGACTTCAAAACGTGGTGGGTGTACATTATGTATACTATTGCGGAACGAATTTTTTTTCTTTTTTTTTTCCTGGTTTAACGGTTGATAGTTGCAAAATGACCCCAAAAGTGTGCCCAGGAAGTTTCAACCCTCGCAAGTTAATATTCATACGCTGTATAACTGGGGTTTTCACGTATTTGGAAATAGTTTTAAAATCCCTGAATATTGAAAAATAGCTTACTAATTATTTTTATGAAGTTCAAACGGCAAAATATCACCCTTGGGCGCAAACAATTTTCAAATTTTCGAAAACTCATTTCTTTGTAATTTTTTGAAGTATCATAAAATTTTGAAAGCTTAACCCGATGATGCAGGGTATGAACAGAGACGGGCCAAGCCTTGGCACTCTGGGGGGGGGGGTGAAAATCTAAAAATGCCGACTGGTATTTTCAATTTTCCGACTACGATTGATTGATTTGTAATTTGATGTACGAGTAATATCACATTTATATTTGCCTACGAATTCAAAGGACACAGAGAAGCAATTAAAAAAAAATCAAAGTGCAGTCGTTTTTCGAACTGCCTGAGAAGGTGATACACGGTACGAGTTTAATTATTTTGATAATGTAAAATGGATATTCTGTATCATTCTGAATTTTGGTGAATAAAAACGGATGTTGAATTTTTAAGACTATCAAGTCACGAAGTAATTTCTTAAGATAATACAGAAATCAGAATAAAATAGAAAAAATTTTATGAATAAAAAAAATCCAAAAATTAGAAAGCAAACAAGTTGAGAAGTCTAAAAACTAAACAATAATATTGTTAAAAATGAAAAATTCGGGAAACTAAAAAATGCAACAATGAAAGATATCATGAAAAAAAGAAAAAATTATAAGATGAAAACAAATGTACAAAAATGGAGTAATGTTTCGAACTGAAGATAATTGCTAAAATACCGGGTGATTACGTGATTGGAGCACTCCAAGCGCAAAAATCTTACACTCATAGAAATAAATTATGTATTTGGATGATATTAGCAAGAATAAATGACATAAATAAAATTTATTTAATGCTTAAAAGCGTCTATCGTAAAATAAAATACAAAATTTTAAATTATACTTTTATTGTCAAAAATACACATAAATGTATTGAATTGTTTCACCTTTAGCTAATTTTGTCTTCTTGGGTGCTCTAATCAAGTAGTCACCCGGTATAACGAAAAAAAAATGAAAACCTAAAAACTAAAAAACTAGATTCGAATAAATGAGGGAAAAATTAAACCAAGGCGATAAAATATTCAACAATTTAAAACAAAACAATAAAAAAAATTTAAAATGATGGAAAAACAATAAGTTTAAATTAAAAAAAAAATCAATAAAAAAAATAAATTTCAAAAATATTAAGTAGGATTTTTTTTGTTGAGAATGAAAAAAGTTGTTATCACTCAAGGGACTGAGTACTTCTCCAGTTTCCAATTCTCCAGCATTATTTTGAGATAAATTTAAACCATATAATATCAATTGAAATTGAACTAAAACAATATTAATTTTAATGGAACATCAGTTTTCATTAATCTCGTTCATTTCCGATATTCAGTATCTCCTTCTCAGATGGCGACATTACCACTCCTAGCGTAGACAAAATTCGGAAATAGAAAAGCTTCGAGCAGAGTAAGCAAAACAATGCGCAAATACATATGTTTCTTTGTTTGATTTAATTATTTATTGTGAAATTTTCGCTGTTACTGAGACAAGTGAAACAGGAATTTTCGAATTTTCTCACCGATGTCGTTTTGCCGACTGCGCAAAACCTCTGGGGGGTGAGCACCCCCCACACCCCCCGCTCGGTCCGTCCCTGGGTATGAATATTAACTTAAGAGGGATGAAATTTTCTTAAGCATGCTTTTGGGGTCATTTTGCAACTATCAACCGTCAAACCAGATCGATTTTGGGGGAAAAACAAAATTCGTTCCATCCTAGTGTATGGTATACGATAGGTCGAATATTTTTTTATTGCGGTGTTATATGATGATATGAACCCAAGTGACTAACCCCTTCTGGTTTTAGCTTCCCAAGTGAATTTGTGAGGGAATTGAAGCGAAAAACAGCTTTTGGAAGGGGGAATCACTAAAAGATGAATCTTTGAGATATCCTCACCAAATAGGTGTACACCAAAATATGACCTTTTGAATTTGGATTAAAATGGATCCAAAATGGCGGATCATAAAAATTTGAGATAATTTGAGGAGCCTCAAATATAACTATAATTTGACAATTATGTGTTGGTATAATTATTGCGTGACAAGAAATTCTAAATTTGTTTTAAATCCAACTTATCAAGTAGTTTGGAGTTTTGCAGACTTGCTAATACCGATGTGGCCTGTAAACATGAAGGTGTTAACTACGTCATTTGCAAACCTGAATAAGCCCCAGTTAAAAATTCAGCCCTAGTAATGCGGAATGGCTGCTTACGTTTTCTTTTTTTTTTCTATGATACAACGTGGTTTAATTCCATTATATCAATGCCTTCATTATATTCGACTGGCGAATCGAACGGTTTGATGGTTTTTGGAAAACTCGCCAGTCGCAGTCGTGAGTAAATTTGTAATTCGATGTTATAATTTTATTGTTACAGGATTTCTTAGGAATATTATCGAAAGTCTCTCGTGGCAGCGTACAAGAAAAGCTTCAATGGATTTTCGGCCTTTACGACATAAACAAAGATGGTCACATAACTAAAAAGGAAATGGTTGATGTTGTGAATTCAATATACGAAATGCTGGGACGAAACACCGAGCCGCAAGTAGACGAGCATTCGGCGGTGGAACACGTTAATAAAATATTTCACGTAAGCCAATCATCGCGATATACGCAAAGGGATGGATAATGGAAAATGGATATGCATACGCATCAGGCAATAGGCAATAGACGTATACGCTTTATATCATTTTCTATTCAACTATATAGTACATACGTACACGTCAGAGCCAGCATATTCGAGAGAAATTATTGATACCGATTGAAAATATGGGGAAGAATAAAATATTATGGTAGCGGAATTTCAACAAAACGGGGGACTTTTATTTTTTTACTCGAATTAATTAAGCATTAATTTCGTTTTGGCGCTTGCTTTCTGCGTGCCAGCGTAGAAAAAAAACGCAGGTAACGATTGAGCTATGCGAAAATGCTGACATATTGATAAAATTTATCGTTTTACAGCTGATCGACAGAAATAACGACGGCGTAGTGACCATAGAAGAATTAGTAGATTGGTGCTCCAGAGATGAACAAATACTCAAATCGCTGGAAACGCTGGACACGGTATTATGAGGGAAACCGTTCGAGCGGAAATAATTTCGAAAAGCTCGCTCGACCATTTCTTTTATCCTTTTACGCTTTTGTGGTTGTCCGTGAAAATGCGGCATTTTCCATTAACGAATAATGGAAATTGAGGAGAATCGACGGAAAGCTAACTGCGAACAAAAATATTAAGGAGTACTTCTCGTTTCTACTTTTTTCGGTGATTTTCTTTCCCTTTTATGAATTCTAGTCAGACAAGTATTATGTTTTTGTTTGTTTGTTTGGGTTTTTTTTTTTTAAATTAATTTATTTTTGTTAAATAGGGTTCTATGTGATACTTAGCATAGCTGAGCGTTAAACTATCGCGCTTATTTTTAAACATTTCAGGCCTTTACAAATATTTTACGATATTTTATTTTCCATGTTGTCTCGATAGTTTTCTTGTTTTCCTTTGTCTTTCGCTTTTTTTTACGCCCTAGAGAATTCTAAAAGAATGAAGGAGATTTTTTTTGAATTATTAATGGCCTGGTTATTTATTCGTTTATTCGACAATGCTACCAAATCAGAATTATAATTTCGTTGAATTTGAATAATTCTTTTGTATCGCGTGGTTTTTTTTATTATTATTATCAGTATTTTTTTTTTCTTTTTTGTTGGGATTTTTCACCAAATCGTCTGCAGATTTTTTCATTTATCGCTCTTCGTTTTGTACTTATTCGAGTTTACCGAAAGCGATATAATTAAAATAAATATTCTTTCCAAGTAAAACACGAAATAAATATGTTTATAATTCTCCTGAAAGCCATAAAATATGGATAATGAATTCTATTTCGAAGGTGATTCAGTAAGTCTTGTTCGATTTTGCTTTCAGTAACAAATGAAAAAATTGAAAATAAAAAAAGTACAAATATATACTGGGTGTCTATTCGATTCGGGTACCCTAGAGCGCTAAAATCCCTAACATAATGTTGTTAATTATAATTATTACATAAATGGGTACACTATATGAGATTCGTGAAATATAATAATTCAAAGCTAAAAATTTTGAGATTTTTTATGTTATTAAGGAGGCAACCAAGCGCGTATATTTAAAGTTATTCGAATTAACTGAATAGCCATTTCAGGGAATTTTGCGCTTAAGGGTACCAGGATCGAATAGACACCCGGTATATATAGGTTTTATGAACGTTATTTTATTGTTCTAAATCATCATTATTTTGTAATACATTTAGCCGTATTAATTTTTTGAACGTACTGAAATTGAAATTTTTTTCTAAACTTTTTTGAACAATAAACTACATTTTTAAAATCATACAATGAAACAAATTCGCGAAAACGTGAACAACTAATCGGAAAAATATCCTGTAACAAATTTTTGAACACTTGATATTTTCCCGCAAGTGTACAAGTGCTTTCTCACCGTGCGACCCATATAGTTCCGAACACAAAAGCGTCAAAATCCCTACTTTAGCAAAAAAAAGTTGTGATTAGATGTTGGTAACACTGTTTCATAGTAAAGAGCAATTTACAAAAACATAGTTAATTTTTTAATTTATTTTTTGTTCATAACTTTTCGATGCAAAACAGTGTTACCAACATCTAATCACAACATTTTTTTTTATCAGAGTAAGGAATTTGATGCTTAGTGCTCGGGGTTTAATGGGTGGTAAGGTATATTTTCTCCCCGCTTTTATAATGTGATGTATGTCCAGTTGTCCATGAAAATAGTTCAAAATTTGGTCAGAGATTTTTTTTTTTTTTTTTTGACGAGACAGGAAATGACGGTTCACTCATATTACGATCTTGTTAGTATCATAAGTATGGTAAAGTAAAATAAGGAAAATAATATACAATATGTCCAAGTGATTTTAGCTCACATCAGCGTCAAAATCCCTCTATAAAAAAAAAAGAAAAGAAAAAAAAACGATCAATTATAACTCAGTTAAGGGACCGGGCTCGAATGTGAAAGTAGTGTTGGGAGAAAGTTTCAATTTTTTTGTTATGCATATTGTTATTGAAAACACTACAGATAAATTCCTATTTTCATCCTTTCTTTTGATGATATGATGACGTAATGGAAAAAATAATATTTCTAGAGTACTTCTGGTCATCTTTTTCACTCTACTAAAAAATTTTTTATTGATGAAATATTACTGTTACAATAAAAACGTCATAAAATAAAAAATAAAAAATTATAAAAAAAATGCTGACGCCTTTCGGTGCACTGCCATCTTCGGAGCTTAATATTAAACTGCCGAAAACCTGCGAAAAACTCTCTCCACTTCGTTCCTCGCAGTACCATTGGGGTATTTTTGATTTGTGGAGGCAATCTCTACAGGTAAAGGTATTGTCGTAAGTGAATCCGGATGCCAAAAATTTTCTTTTTTAAATTAAAAACACTTTCCGTCGGCACTATTTAATTACGGTTTAATTACATCGAATTATGCGTCACATAACGTGGTACAGATTAATTTTATAAGGGAAAAGCTATATAATTGCTACGCCGTTGGTGCGGCCACCGTCGCCACGAAATTTAGTGCTAAATTAATACTTCATTACGATAAAATCCGCACAGTAGAAAAACTAATAATATATCAGCTTTCGATGGTGATTATACAACGACTAACTCATGTTAATGGAAGGCAACCGGCCAGCACCACGGGAAAAACCTCCAAGAAGGCATTTATCTATCACTTATCTTTCTGGCAATGACAAGTCACAACCAATCGTCTCATACGCTACAGTATGTTCACCAGAATCGACTAGAGGTAGAGTTTCTCTTACCTCGAACTCCGATTGCTGGAATGAAACTCGGAGGTTGAGGTACTTGACCTCAGCTCTGGCAATCCTGGTTTACCAGTCTTTCAAGTTTTAAGGCATTCAGAAGTTTCTCATAGTTATATATGCTTCTCTCAAGAGAATGGTCAGAATTGTTGGTCGTAGATCTGTATGAAAGGTTGCTTATCGTGTAGTTCTAAGGTAGTCCTTAGACTTTTTTTTTCTTGATGTGAGACCTATTTTGCGATGGTAATATTGCCATATGTTGAAACCTCACAAATCTGCGATGCGCCTGATACTTTTCATCTTCCCAAAATTTAGGAGGTTTGTACACCGAAGATGACTCTTCATCATTATCGATGGTCTCCTCGTTTGCTTCTTCGCTCATAACGGTGTCTGTATAATTCCTCATGATGGTATGAAATGGAAGTGCCAACTGTCTTTCTAATTTTTTTTAGTATTGGTAATATATCTTTCCTTCTTTCGACGGAGATTTTCATCTGTTTGATTACTTTCTGTAGATTCAATTATGTTTGGAGTAGTAGATTTGATAACGATGAGTTTTCCTAAACACGCTAGTCGGACCATTTTTTAACATTTCCATCCAACTACATCCTTTACAAATGTTCGTAACATCTGTAGTGTACTTATATTAGTTCATTTCAGGGTTGCTGAGCGAAGCAATTGATTTGTTCTGTTCCGTTCTGCTCAGAAATTTTTTGGAAGTGTATTGTTCAGTTTTGTTCAGATCGCTTCATTCGAACGGATGCCGTTTTTGTTCTGTTCCGTTCATTGCGATTTTTTATTTAATATCTTATTTAGAATTTATAATAAATTTAAAAAAGTTTACATTAAACATTTCCTCATTTTATTTTATTTTTAACTGAGAACATGTTAAAACAAATTACGATCTATTTTGCAGGAATAATGAACATGAATTGAGTATTTCATCAATTTTCATGACATTAGCATAAATTAATTGCAATACAAAGTAAACGACTCATGAATTACTCGAAAAAATTAATAATAAAATTTCATTTAGTAGGATACAACGATAAGAAATAAAAAGTTCTAATCTAATCTAAAATTCCGAAGTCCAAAGCTAAACTAAACAGTAAACATACGTTATCGTTATCGATGAATTGTTCCGTTCTGTTCCATCCCCGCGATAAAAAAGGAATAGTTTTTTGTTCTGTTTTTTTTTTTTTTTTTTTTTTTTTTTTTTTTTTTAATTATCTGTACGTTTCGTTCTTGTTCTGCTCCTTTTTTTTTTAATTTATCGAATTGATTCGTTCGCTTTTGGTTTCATTCGTTCAGTTCCGGTTTTGCTCGGCAACCCTGGTTTATTTCTCCTTCAGTAGTTAATCACTTTTGGCATTACTTTTTTTAATTTTTACTAAAAACAATTGATAAAAACCTCACTTCATTGTGAGCAAAATCACATGGACCATCTCGTAGTGGTGCGTACTACGAATGTGCGCAGAACGTAGAAACGCGCTGAACTGGTTGAAATTGCTTTTTACCCCACCACTTCAACGATAAACAATACAACAAAATCAAGCAAAACCTACTGAATCACGTCTGTGAAATAAAAGTAATAGTGATTAATGAGGGATTATTATATTTTTCTTATTCACAGTAATAGTGTGATCTAACTGTCGTGAGAATTGAATTAAATGGAAAAGTAATTATATGGAAAAACGTTTATAAGGAGTGAGAAAACATTAGCAATTATATTTTTGTATCGCCCAAAAATTACTCACTTTAAAAACTAGGCTGTTTAAATATTTAGCCTTTTTTTTTTCTTTTTTACTTTATTTTTTCAT
>VFXL01000537.1:0-80001 GCA_009761765.1 Phenacoccus solenopsis | reverse complement strand
CGTGTTTTTCTATAGTGACGCTAGGCGGTAGGTAAATGCAACAAACAGTAAGGAATTTAGAATTTTCAAAAAAGACTTTAATAGCTAGAGCTTGTAGATGGGTTTGAAGCCGAATTTCTTCGTGGAAAATTGTGCTTTTTATAGCGAGAATAATGCCTCCGTGTGCTCGTAACATATGATCAAGCTCAAATCTATAAATAGAGTAGTTTTTCAAGCGAAGTTGTTGTTGCTTGCGAAGATTTGTTTCTTGGATCATTAAAATGGAAGGGTTATAATATTTAAGAAGGATCTGGAAGTCTTCATAGTGGGCATAGAGCCCATTACAGTTCCAGTTTAGAATTGTGTGTTTAACGGTAGGCATTGTGAAAGGAGATAAGCTTAGCTTTGAAGATCTGACTGAGTTGGCCAATCAGAGAATGTTGGACAGAGCGTTATATTCTCGTCCTTGAGAGCGTTGGTTATTTTAGTGAATCGAATTTTTGTTGAAGTGTTCGGGAGGTTAGGGTGAATGAATTTCAAAATAGTGAATAGTTCTTGTATGTTTAGATTTAATTTTTGAGCTGTTTGAGCAGGTTTCAACGAGGTTCTAGTTTCTTCTAGGAATTGAACTACTTGTTCGAAATCGATTCCACCGTTATTAACGTTTGGATCGAAGTATTCTTTAACATCGTTTAGAATCGTTGTGAACGGAATTTTCTTGTTTGTGTCAACCGTTTTATCTTTATCTGTTTCTATGGTATTGGTAGGCTCTTGTTTGGATTTTTTGGTCTTGCGTTTTACTGCTGGGCTTGAGGTTGTTTGTTGTTGTTGCGTGCGTGAATGCGATGAAGATGATGCAACTGATAATGGTCTTTTTTGAGAATTGGATGATAGGGTGTTGATGTTAGATTGTTGATCGATGGGTTGCATTTCGATATCTTGATTGCTTGAGTTGTTGTCGTCGATTTGGTTGTTTACTGGTGGTTGGGGGGTGACTGGATTGTCTGGAGTTGTCTGTGAAGAACTGGAGAGTGTTGTGTCTGATTCGCTTTCGGAGTCATTGTTTGAGAAGTATGCGTCTGATTCTTGATCGTCATTTGGTATGGTTTGATTGTTGGTTTCCATGATTGATTTATCTGGTATATTTTTGCATTGTGAAGCTACGTGGCCTGTTTGATTGCAGGTGAAGCATTTGATTTCGTCTATGGTTAGAAAAATGCGGAAAACTTCTTCATCATAATCAATTTGGAGGGAAGGGGGTACTTCCTTAGTTTCATCGCTAATATAAACTTGCCGGCGGAAGCTATATACTTTGTATTCACTATCGTCGACAGAAACTTTCATTTCGGTGACTTTGGATAAGGTTTTTATTCCTAAAAAGTTGAGAGCTTCTTGAAGGCATTCGTTGGTGATATCGGGAAATACATTTGAAATTAGTAGGCGTTTGGATGGTTGCATAAGTTTTCTGGCCTTCATAACTTTGTTATTCAATTTGATTTCACCAGAATGATCATTTAAAAATTTTTCGACTGTAGCTTCGCTGTCAAGATAAATGCAAATTCTGTTGTTCGAGATTTTTGATGCGTAGGTAATTCTGGCGGGTCCGATTATTTTACCGAGAGATTTGATGTAGGATTGTAGTTGAACTTCTTCGAGAGCGGGAAAAACTATAGCGTGCTTATTTCTGTTAATACGGCTGGTTAATTTTGCGTAACTGTTTTGGATTTTTGGCTTGAAGATAATTTCGGTTGGTTTTTCTGTGGGTTTAGGATTCGAATTTGGTTTGATTAACGGTGGGAAGTCATTTTCGTTGGCTTGCATCGCGATATGCTAGGTAAAGGCAGCGCCTTTACCGTAGCTCGGAACGAATATTTTAAAAGTGTTCGAAATGAAATAAAAAATGTTGAAATCGAAAAAGGAGATCCCAAGTCATCTAGAGTACCCTTAATCATCACAAAATGACAACATATGAACGTAAACAAATTTTAGCTCTTGGTTAATATTTACCTCTTCCATAATTTGGTCGAAGTGATTTAGCATAAAAAAAATATATTTTTAACCAATTAAAATGCTCAGCCTTCATACTTTGCTTTCCAAACTTCAAAAAAAAAAAAAAAAAAAATTTTACGCTCTTTTTGCGTCCATTCAGGGGGTCCAAAAGTACCTATATTCTGCATTTTTAAATTGGCCGAAATAATTTTTTCATTTTTTCTAAAAAAAAAATCTAATTTACAAAGTTACCTTATTATGAGACAGGTAAGTATCAACATTATAGGGTCGAATTTTTTTCACATTTCTTTAATATAAATGTATAATATATATATTTATGTGCCGTGTACTGCCACTTGGACGAAAGACATGGGAGAAGAGAGTGATTAAATTTTAGAGAATAGATTGGTTGCTGTGTGGAAGGAGGATTGAGGTTATTTTACGATGATTAAGCTAGGTACCAACAATGTAAAAAAAAGTTAAAATCGATTCCTTAGTATGCACTAGGCAGATTTTTCGGAGAGAAAATCGCCGTCGAAATTTTATGAAACAAATTTCGTTTCATTTCTTTGGAAGCGTGACCTTGGAGCCTTTTAATTTTTTCTTGAAATTCCCATATCTTGATTAAGAAAACATGAAAATGAGAGTTTCCAGTATTACATGATTTTTACAAAAAATAAGCCACTAAAATGTTAAATGGGCTCCCTCTTCTCTTGATGTATTTATATCAGCCTATATTAAGAGCAGAGTAAATATTCAATATATTCGTTAGTAATCAACGTTGATGCATTCAAGTATTATATCAAGTATCCATTGATTAGCCATTCTTACGGTATATATTTTATTATTCGCACAATACAGTCGAATTATAAATAACTTAATTTTTCAAAAATACACATAAAAATAATTCAGCATTAAAAATCAAAATTAATACCATAAAAATAAAATAAGAAAATTAATCGAATAAAATGACTAAGTTTATTAATATTACTGATGCTTCTTTGGAAAAAAATTCATCAACGCGTGACGAATAGCTATACATTCATCCGCGTATAGCACATAATTGTGCCAAAATAATACCGGAAATAAGCATTTTATACGCTAAAATAATTTTTTTAGAGAGCGATTATTTTAATTTTTTAGCATAAATCACAGAAAAGTTACTATCATTTTTTCGATAGCCCATTTGCTTAGAAAATCGCGTAATTATTTTGCACACGAAGACGAATATTTTGATGTTTATTACTTTTGGATCGAAGTTCTATAGGTACTATTTTGGTAAAGCATTTTGATGAAGTTTTCAATTATATTACGGTAATTTTGAAAGCACAACTTCACACGATGCGCGTTCAAATCTTAATTAGGTACTTTTTCGGTAACTATGTGATGCATAAAATCTATACAGAATTAGCAATGCAGCATACATTCAGTCATTTACGTATAAATATTTATGTCGCTAAATAATACACACAAAATAGTTGTTTCCATTTCTTTTGACCATCACAAAGCATTTTAGAGAATAGATTGGTTGCTGTGTGGAAGGAGGATTGAGGTTATTTTACGATGATTAAGCTAGGTACCAACAATGTAAAAAAAAGTTAAAATCGATTCACCTTAGTATGCACTAGGCAGATTTTTCGGAGAGAAAATCGCCGTCGAAATTTTATGAAACAAATTTCGTTTCATTTCTTTGGAAGCGTGACCTTGGAGCCTTTTAATTTTTTCTTGAAATTCCCATATCTTGATTAAGAAAACATGAAAATGAGAGCTTCCAGTATTACGTGATTCTTACAAAAAATAAGCCACTAAAATGTTAAATGGGCTCCCTTTTCTCTCGATGTATTTACATCAGCCTATATTAAGAGCAGAGTAAATATTCAATATTTTCGTTAGTAATCAACGTTGATGCATTCAAGTATTATATCAAGTAACCATTGATTAGCCATTCTTACGGTATATATTTTATTCGCACAATACAGTCGAATTATAAATAACTTAATTTTTCAAAAATACACGCATATTCACATAAAAATAATTCAGCATTAAAAATCAAAATTAATACCATAAAAATAAAATAAGAAAATTAATCGAATAAATGACTAAGTTTATTAATATTACTGATGCTTCTTTGGAAAAAAATTCATCAACGCGTGACGAATAGCTATACATTCATCCGCGTATAGCACATAATTGTGCCAAAATAATACCGGAAATAAGCATTTTATACCCTAAAATAATTTTTTTAGAGAGCGATTATTTTAATTTTTTAGCATAAATCACAGAAAAGTTACCATCATTTTTTCGATAGCCCATTTGCTTAGAAAATCGCGTAATTATTTTGCACACGAAGACGAATATTTTTGATGTTTATTACTTTTGGATCGAGATGAAAGTTCTATAGGTACTATTTTGGTAAAGCATTTTGATGAAGTTTTCAATTATATTACGGTAATTTTGAAAGCACAACTTCACACGATGCGCGTTCAAAATCTTAATTAGGTACTTTTCGGTAACTATGTGATGCATAAAATCTATACAGAATTAGCAATGCAGCATACATTCAGTCATTTACGTATAAATATTTATGTCGCTAAATAATACACACAAAATAGTTGTTTCCATTTCTTTTGACCATCACAAAGCATTAAATGGACTTAACAATACAAGTAACCTAACATCAATTCTATTCAATTGAGAATTTCAATTAATATATCATAGAAAAGTAAAAAGAACGATATAAAAATCAATACGATAAATTTAAAACCCATTTTCAAAAATCAAAATAGAAAAACCCAACATTTGCATTTTTGCATGAAATAAGATTACATAATATAAATTTTCAAATATCAAATTCAGTAATTCTTTTTCATTACTGAAGTCCACGCGCCTTTCAAATACCCAATGTCATAAAAATATCAGTCTCTAATAATACGGTAATTACGCTATTGAGTGTAATAATGATAATTTCTACTCAGTGATTGAAAATATTTCGCGAGGAACGATCGAAAAATTTTCTATATAAATTCTAAATCGAAAAATTTTCTGTATAAATTTTAAATCGAGAAAATTACATTTAATGCGATTTTTTTTTCAATTACATTTTTCATGTAAATTAATGAATAAATTAACGGTTAAAAATTAAAACAACTTTTGCATGATACAGTAACATTGAAGTAATTAATTCAAAATAAGGATAGGAATGAACGTAATAATGAAACATTAAAAAAGCCATTCAGTTACTACGTTAACCTATCCAATGAAAGTAAACTTCAAGATGCGATTTTAATTTCTAATTAAATTCCAAAGCTAGCCGCATATTACATTATTTTCTAATAAACGTAATTTAAACGTAATGAATAATCGTTCCGCAAGCAGCTCTATATATTATAACAAAAAAATTAATACGATGTAACGAGTAGACATAAACTGTTACTACTCGAATTATTATACACAAATGATTACATTACAACGAACTATCATTTCATACACACAAAAAAAGTAAAAATTTTATTTTACAGTAAAATGATTAGGAAGTAATTAGTTAACGTAACATAGTACAACATTTGAATAAATCAGTCGGCTTTCTTTTGTCTCTCGTTGATAGCCATTTACGAATTACTACATATTGCAATGATCTATTTTTTTTATAGTTGAAGAGACAACTGCAAAATGAACCGAGGAAGACTTTCGGTTTCGTTCTCACGCCTTCAAGAACGAACTAACTTCCACTATGTAATTAACGTATCAGTTGTAGCATTAATTAAATAAAGGTAAGTGATAAAAATCATAACCATCTTTTCCAATGACAGCGAAGTAAATATAAACAACATGATAGGAACCAGGTATAAAGCATATCAAACCAGCGATGATGAAAACGATACCTTGTAAATTAGGATCAGGTGATATGACAAATATCAGTCCGATGATTAATAAACCTGAAACAATTATTAGTTTTGATTTGATACGAACTGATGATGCAATAATATCGTTCGATAATGCACAATTTTACCTGTTCCTACAATCAACAATACCACAGCTGCCAAAACGGTTTTCCAATTATCTTTAACCTTGGGGTGATAACAGCACCATTGAGAACGATCGAAGAAATTTGAATACGTGCCACTAGCATCGTGCATGAATGAATCACTATCACGAGATAATGTCTGAACAAAAATGATAAAATTAATGTAATGTATAAGAGATGTATTTATACAGATAAAAGGTACTTACGTCTTCGTTATGCTTAGTTGTACTGTTATTGAATCCTTCTAAAGGAGCATTCTGATCGACATCTACTACCGCATCATTATTCAATGTTCTATGTTTTGATTTTGGTTTAAGAGGAGATCTTTCGGTAGTAGCTCCATAAATGTTTACTGTGGTTACCGATTCATTTTCTTCTTCGAATGCGTCATCTATTGAAAATCGTTTACCGGATTTTCCGAACACATTAGCCATTTTATTCTATAGTATCATATTGTGAAGATGAGAAAGTAAAACTGAACACTTTTAAACTAATAATTACGTCGTTCATTCGCACCATTCAGAGTATTATCATATGATTATCACACAGACGTTTACTACTTATAAATACATAGATTGTAGATGACTAATCTGACTTGCATTGTGGTGAAGCTGTTCGTGCTCTAGACGCTACTGGTCGTTAGGGAAAACTTAGGCAAAACATTCGACTTATAACAAAGTACAAACTACAAAGTACATTGTTTAAGTTGCATTTTTTCTAATTTTCAGCGTAATTTTTCGTTGAGAATTCTGTTTTATCAGTTTATTGAAAAGAGGCTGTTCTTTGCTCTATATTGATACGAGGTTTTCATCGATTTCCCCGAAATTAAATTTTTTTACGAATTTTTAAACATAGAGAAATTGATGAGTAATGTCATTAAAATGTTTATTATTCAGAAATTAAATTTCTTGAAGTTACAGTGCTATAAATTGTAAAAAATTCTCAGCTAATAGATTTGAAATTTAAACTCCATGAAGCATGAACTCTTTTGCTACTTGGTGGAAGTCAAGGAATTTGCCAGTGGTTCAATTTTTTTTTGAATGCAAAAGAGTTAACTCAGAGTTAACTTTATTGCGATTCTTTATTTAAAAGAGTTGGAAAGACCGAGATTTAGAGTAACTCTTTAGAAAGAGTTGCTTTACTCAGCGAGTCTTCTCAACTTTTTTTCAACTCTTTTTTCTTAAAAAAAAATAAAAAATAGAAAAATAGAAATTAAAGACAGTGTAGTAATCGGCCAACTTGCAATTCTATACTTCTATAATAGGTGGAGTAAAGAGATGTTTGGTAGTAGGGTATTCTTAAAACATAACTCTCATATAAATATAAAATAGGTACCTATTACAAATAATAAAAATATATGTTGTTTTTATTTTATTATTAATTTTATTCATTTTTTTATCGTATAAAATTTCTTCTCGTCGAAACACGCGCAGAAAAGAAATGCTTCATGTTTTATAATTTAGTTTTAGTGTTTTTGAAAGGTTATTACATGTTTTTTCAGTATTTTTATTCAGTGTCTTTTTGATTTTTTGAAATTAAGTTTTGTGAATTTGATAACTGATTACCACAACTGGGTAGGTTTGAAAAAAAAAAGAAGAAGAAGAAGGGAATCCAAAAATTTTCTCAAAATGCTTTGAGAAAATTTAATCTTGATTCTTAAAGGGGTAAAGATGAAAAAATCAGGCATTTAGAAATTAGAATGAAATGATTATTTCATCACTTGAAAATAATATTTGAAATCACCAAACTTTTTGTAGATACTCAGTGATGATAAGAGAATATTCTAACGACCGCATAATGGAATATTCTAAAAAATTTGAGAATACTTTCTAGCTCTAGCCTCCAAAAATTATTTAAATGAAGAGTGAAAAGAGTTGCAAAAGAATCGAGAGTTAAAAAGTGTTAACTATGAATCATTAACTCTTTTTTCAAATGAATCTCAAAAAGAAGTGAATTCGAAGAGTCAACTCTTTTTAAAAAAGATAAAAGAATTGAGTTGAAGAAGAGTTAACTATTTTTTCAAAAGAGTTTGCCCAACACTGCCTTGGTTCAATGTGTTTTTCATCCTGAACTAGCTCCGCATGACGGCTTCACTCTTCGCAATGTAATATCGTGCCAGTTTACTATCTACAAGTATTTTAAGACGTATAAACATCTATGGATTATCAATATTATCATAATTATTCCGAGACTTCCCATTAAATTATTATTACCTATTATTAGTCTTTTACCATGATCCTGCTATAATGATTATTCTGTTGCATTTATAATGTTCTAACGATGAACTTCTGCTGTAACATTTTCCATCCAGTATCACGTGAAATATCTGCCATACCATGACCATGGATCATTATTATAATAAGTTGCCTACATTGCTAATTGAAGGAACTATGATGAGTAGTATTTTTTTTTGGTCATTTTTTACAGAAAATTTTGTTTTGAAATTCGAATTCCCTGTCAACTGAGAGTCGGAGTTAAAATTGAGATGAAAAGTAAAAAGAATAGAAAAAAATCCATCCTCGTTCTTTATTATACAATATAAATATCATATACTTAGTTCTTTGAAAAAAATTCAGTTTCAATCGATTCAAAAGTCATTTTTTCATCTAAATTTTAAAATAACGGTCTTTTGAATTTTAGGTTTTTTTTTCAGTACTAATTTGATTCTGTGTTCTCGTTTCGGTTCGGTTTTTACAACACCGTTAAGCCCGCAAGTCAACGAGTGGTAAGATGAAAAATTTTTTTAAATTCTTTTCATTCATTCCTTAAATGAAAATTTGACTCTACTAAAAAAAATACTACGTGTGATACAAAATAATTCAAGTTTTTTACAGTAAGTTTAAAAAACGAAATTCGCTGACGCTAATTTGAGGTAAAAACAATATAAAACTTTTCATAGCTCCTTCAATTCCTATCATAGGCAACTTATTAACATTCATCACTCTTCGCTGAAGTGTGTAATGCGTATACCTACTGTCTACGATCAAGTTAAAGTTTGGCAGATGTTTCATGTAGTGACATTGAAAAAAAAAAAACAAAAACAGCCGAGAATGTAATTGCAATTTCTCCTTCGAATGCACATACATAACAGCTGATTTTTGTTTTTGTTATTCTCTTTAATTTTATTTCCTATCGTTGAAATTGACAGCATGGTACTTCTTGACTTTTTTCTTGAACTGAACAGATTGGTCAGGTATGTTGTTCGTCGAAGTGATTTGCGTTTGATCAGCGCAAAAATCTTTTTTCCAATTACATATTTGAAATTTTTTCAAATACATATAAAGAGAATTAGTATTGTTAAAATAAATTCGTCAGTCATTATATTTACTACAATACTTTTTTTGAATTATTTTTTATTTAAAAATCATAGTTCAAGACTAACTTTTCATTAAAAAATTGCTGAAAAGAGGGATTCTTGTAATACTCTCCAACCTTAATTACCTGCACATAAGCTGCCTTATACTTATGTGTAATTGTGTATACTAAAGAAGAACAAATTTCGTTTCTTGAAAAATGTTAGGGCATTAGTGATTGCATGACCCTAAAAAAATGTACAAAAAATTTAATCCTCCAACTTGTGAGAAGTATTTCTACAAAAGAAAGTAAATTTTTCAAATATTGAAAAAAAAATATTCTCAAGTATAATTTGAATTTTTTTTTTTTGAAGCTAAAAGTTTTATTTTATTATAATTATAAAGAACCCTTCCTACCCTTATTTGTAGAAAATGACGTTGACGAAAAAAAAAGAAGTAACCAATTTTATGCTGTTTTTTTTTTTTAATCTAGCGAGTTAAATCAGTGCCAAAAGATCCTACAGACAATTTCATAGCGAACATTCACAAAAAATAAGAAAAAATTCCAAAAACAATTTTTGATCAATTTCAATTTTTTTTGCACCTAAAAACTTTATTTTGTTGCATAAAGACTGATATAACTTTTAGTTGCTATTTTTTTCAAAAATCAATGAGTCCAAAACATTTTCATTTTTTTTTTAATCGCCAGTTTTGGTATTTTTAAAAATAAAGAATAAATAGGTAATTTATAGATTGTTTGAATTGTGTGGGCTCGATTTCAGCGCTGAGCCTTATAATTCTGGTGAACATATATTCTATTTTTACCTAACAGGGGTTTCCAAAGTATCACATCTTGATTTAAAAATGACAAATATGTAGTTTCCCATCAAATACCTCATATTTTGGGAATACAAAATTAGTGTTTTCAAAAAATTTCTAAAAGTTTAGACTCACTCAATTAAAAAAAAAAAAAATAGTGGCTTTAAATAAAAACTGTCTCATGTTTATTCGACAAAATAAAATTTTTGCATGTAAAAAATTTTAATCACATAATTATCATTTCTTTTTTGCAATTTCTGAAAAATTAATTTATATTTTAGGAAATGTTCTTAGTAAGTTTGGAGATACTGGAATTTTGTGGATGTTTTTCTTAACTTAATTTCTTCACTAATATACTAACTGCTCGTACATCAGAAAAAAAAAAAAAAAATTTATTTAGCTCACCCTAATTTATATCCTCATAATGAAAGCTTGTGATGACTGCAAAATTTGCACGATCTAGAAATTTAGCGATTAATGCTGGTAAACAAACCATCATATTCTTTTCGACTTGTGGGTCGCGCAATGAAAAATTAGTGTATGTTGCATTTCAGAATTTATCTATATCAATATAGTATTACAGTATTTCAAATTGAGCGCTAAAATGGATAACATCACGATTACCGATAATTTTGAAAGGCTACAGCGAGTTCGCAACACGTTCGTATGTATTACGTAGAGATATTTTTTCACAGAATTTATTTTTATTTTCGAACAACACATCGAATATGGGTAATTCTCTGAAAATGTCCATATTTCGATGTCTTTATTTTTCTGAAAAAAAAAAAGTTGATATTGGGAATTTTTTTGATTGGGATAGTGAGTATATGTGTCCTTGATGTCATTTATGCCATTCGGCTCAAGTCATGTCCCCCTGGGGGGTAGGGGGACTTTTTGAAATTTTATTACTCAAAACCTAAGAACTTCTTAGGCCGTGGCTGTTGATTCTCGATTTTGTGGCTTATTGTAACTCAGCCGTAAGACGTCCTAGGAACTTGAAACAAAAGGGATATCGAAGATTAGTAAGTACATATAATATTCACCTATTCAATATTCTCTTAAACTGACTGTTAGGAGCTCCTTAGTAAATTTTTGGCGAATTCTCTCAGGTCGTGGCTGGTTGGTTTTAATCTTGAGCCGTGGCGAAGTGTCTTTTTATGACCATGGCCTAAGAACTAGTGTCTTTTTTCGAGAGACAGCCATTAACACCTAAATTAATAACATCTTTGTTAGTGTATCCCCATTAAAATTGATTTAGAATGGCAAAAAGACACTAATTCCTAGGCCGTGGTCGTAAAAAAAAACACTTCGCCACGGCCTAAGATGAAAACCAACCAGCCACGGCCTAAGAGAATTCGCCAAAAATTTATTAAGGAGCTTCTAACAGTTAATTTAAGAGAATATTGAATAGGTGAATATTATATGTACTTACTAATCTTCGATATCCCTTTTGTTCCAGGTTCCTAGGACATTTGATGGCTGAGTTAGAATAAGCCACGGCCTAATACCACAAAAACCGGGAATCAACAATTTTTACGAATTTTGCTTTCCGACTGTGATAAATAAATGACATTTCACATTTCGAATGCTGGCAGTGTATTCTCATGATGTCAAGGAAGCATTGTAACCGCAAAGAAAAACGAATTATAAAATCATTGCCGCAGGAGAAGCAAACAAAAAACGCCACGGCCTAGGAGTGTATAAACCATTTACAGGTCTTTGAACCTTCCTGGAGGTCAAGCAGGGAAACTTTGGACATCATTTTGAGCGTTAACATACACACTCAACTATCCTGAGCAACTTTGCTAAGTTTTTCCTCAAAAAAATATTAATTTAATATCATTTATGTGACATTGAAAATTCAAAACGTGACCATTTACATGCCACGGCCTAAGAACTTTTGACCTTTGGGTTGAAAAAAACCCCATTTAGGGGGGGTGGAGGAC
Source organism: Phenacoccus solenopsis (assembly GCA_009761765.1). Taxonomy (NCBI): domain Eukaryota; kingdom Metazoa; phylum Arthropoda; class Insecta; order Hemiptera; family Pseudococcidae; genus Phenacoccus; species Phenacoccus solenopsis. The sequence continues at coordinate 67,951 of VFXL01000537.1, read as the reverse complement.
AATTTCAATCGATGGGAAAGTTAGAGGAGATACTCATATAAATATAGAAAAAAAAAAAAAATTCAATTGTAGCGTAATTCTTCAAAAAAAACATCGATTACAGAAATATGGACATTTTCAGAGAATTACCCATATACATACTTATATTTAAAAAATTCACATGATAAATAGACATTCAATGACGAGATAAAAGATAAAACACGATAAATGTCCTGATATTGCGGATTCTGGTCCCAAACGTAAAAAGTAAATCATACATTAAAAATAAATTGACTATTACGAGACTAGGGAATCACATCAGTTAACGTAAAAATTACAAGCGAATGAATCGACGCAACGATTTTCAGTACAATATTGGTATTAGTTTTCGCGTCGATCTATGTAAAAGACAAAGACACGAGTGAATTACATAATAGGTAATAACAAAATTTCCGGATTTTTATTCAACTTCGTTAGCGTATCTCTCGAATCTGGTTGTTTGGGATTTTTGGGCGTTTTACAATTTTGCAAATCAACCGGTGCTGGTTTATTTTCCACCGATACGTCGTTCTCTTCGGATTTCACTATAACTTCTGGGTAAAATTCGTTGGCTTCTTTAGATTCGGGTTTACAAAGAGGTTTGTGTTTCTGCAGCTCTTGTTCCGTTCTAAAATTCAATGAACAAGCTTCGCATTTGTGATTACGAAAAATACTCTTATATTGATGGGTTTGCACGTGTCTATTAAGCTTGTCAGTACGCGAGAAACATTTTCCGCAGACGCCACAAGAGAATGGTTTGTAACCGGTATGAACCGCTTCGTGTCTGGTTAATTCGCGTCGTCTGTAGAACGATTTTTCGCACATAGAACATCCGTATGGTTTAACCGCTGTGTGAATTTTTTTATGCGAATCTAACGAATGCTTCTGAGAGAATTTTTTGTGACAAATGTCGCATTTGAAAACGTTTTCTTGTTTCGACTCGACGTTCGGTATATTGACGGCGGTTAATGCCGGATTCCAACCGTTGGTTTGGCTACCACTGAATGCTTCTCGAATTAACGCTCTGAATGTTCTATTACCTCGTTCTAAGTCGGATTTCTGTAATATTAAAAAAAAATTAATCCAAAAAAGGCTTAGAAACCAAAGCTTTGGCCGATTATTACTCACGCTTATTTGATCCAGCGTGCTATTCTCGATGGTTTCCTCTTCAGTATTATTGGTACTTGATGTTTCCATATTCGGAGGCTGTAAAATTTAATTCTCGGTTAAATTGTGAAAAATTAAGTCACTTTTTTAATTCAACCAAAGGCTCAGGATCATTACTTACAGGTTTATAATGATGGAATTGAATGTGCTTAGTTAAATCTTCCTTACGACTAAACGACGTTGGACATTCGTAACATTGGAATGGTCTCGGCTCTCCAGAATGTAGTTTCTCGTGCCTGACTAATTTATCTTTGCGATTAAAAGGAACCGAACAAACCGTACAAATCCACGGTTTGATCCCACTGTGGATAATCTGGTGTCTTTTCAAGTCCCCTCGGGATCCAAAAATTTTCGGGCAAGCCGAACACGAAAAAGGTCTGTTTCCGTTGTGCATTCGTAAATGCTTATTTAGACTGGTACTACGAGTAAACGAATTTCCGCACACCGAGCACACATAAGGTCGTACTCCTGCAAAGTTTATATTCAAATATTGATCTATTCTTTAGTGATGAAATTTGGAAATTTTGCGAGATCATTTACAAACCTGTATGAGTGATGGCGTGTTTTCTGAGATCAGAACCGTAGCAGAAGGATTTCTGGCAGACGGGGCAACGGAAGGGTTTCACTTGATCGTGGAGATCTGAGTGTTTAAGATATGACATACGATCAGGAAACGATTTGCCACACATTTGGCAAATATGTGGGTTCCCATCGCTGTGAACTCGCCAATGAGCTTTCAGATCTGTTCTAAGCTCGAAACTTTCGTCGCAATAGTCGCATGGAAATGGAGGTTCCTGTAAAAAGTATCTATGTGTCATTCCAGTCTGATTTTTGACTCGTTGTATATTGAATGTGAAAAAAAAACCGTAAGCAGCCATGCCGCATTATTGGAGCTGAGTTTTTAACTGGAGCTTGTTCAGATTTACAAATAACATTGCTAACCTCTACATCCACCATTTTGATCCAAATTGAAAAAGTCATCTCCCTGTCATCAACTAACCCTACACACGAAGTTCGACCTTTCTAGGTCAATGTGGTGAAGAGATATGAAAGATTCATGAAATTTCCTGCACCAATTTCCCCTCCAAAAAACGTTTTTTGCTCTAACTCCTCTCCAAATGCACTTAGGAAGCTGAAATGAAGGAACGTTACTAACTTGGACTCATTTTGTCATATGACACCACAATAAAAAATTTTCAACATCTCTTGTACGCCCACCACATTTTGAAATCGATAACCACTTCTCCCCTCCAACATCACGCATGGAAGTGAATTGAGGATACAGCATATAGTTGTAATCTCCAAAAATCATATGAGTTCATATTATCGATATTTTTACAAATTTGAGGTTCCTCAATCTCTACTCAAATTTTGATAATCCACCATTTTGAATCAATTTTGATTCAAATTCAAGAGGCCATATTCTGGTCACCAACTAATCCCACATACAAAGTTTGACTGTTCTAGGTTGATTTGGTGAGGAGATATGGAAGATTCAAGAAATTTCATAACTTGAAACTTCCTCAAAAAACCGATTTTGGCTCTAACTCCCCTCAAAATGCACTTAGGAAGCTGAAATTTGAATATGTTGGTGTCCGTGACTCACTCTTTCATATAAAATCAAAACAAAAGATTTAAGGTATTTGCCCCTTCTTCAGCCTCCCTTAAAATTTGAGTGATCCGCCATTTTGAATTTTTTCGAAAAAATGAAAAAGTAGGTTTGTTTGATTTCTAAGAATAATCCTCACAAAGTTTTGAGCGAATTTCATGAATACCCACCGGCGCTACGCGTGGGGAAAAATATACGTGTATACCAAAAAGTTGGACATTTGCCAGAAGATTGCAAATTGTCTGAAACGCAAAGATTTGAAGACCCCACCCTCCCGACCTTTCCTGCCCAATTCAGATAGGCTGCAATAGCTGTCATTTTCAAGTTAAAAACTCAGCTAAAAATGTCGTCGTTTCATGTCAACAATTAGGTAATCATGTAAAAGTATCTTATTGAGTATTGATTTAGAAAATCGGATACACTACAATGGCAAAGTTTAGAGAATGACGTTCCAATCACTCGAAAAAAACTAAAGAGGGTTAGTTCTAGGCTTTTTCAGCAAACTGAGGTGATCCAGCTGATATTTTATTTTTGAGAATCTCTTACAACTTTTTCCATGAAATTTTGAACATCATTCTCAACACTTTAAACCGAACTCTGGCTCGTTATTATAGTTCTCTACTACATTTTTCATTCTTCTAGAGCATTGAATTTTTAGCTTTGAAAAATATACTTAATTACTAATCAGTAATCATTTACCGAAGTATGTATCAAAGCGTGTCGATTAAATTTCTCTTCGTTCGGAAAATTGGAATTACAGTATTGGCAAATCCACTGACTAGAGTTATCGTTATCACCATTTTCGTTATCTTCGTTTCCATTATTCATCCAGGCTGGTTCAAATTCTTGGCCTACCATAGGCTGTTGTATCTGATCTTCATCCGAATCATCTTCTTCCATTCCAGTGGCTGGTGGATCGACATCAGCTATGATGTTCTGTTCACCGGTACCTTCGTCGCTACAGTCTTCACTACCCATGAGATTAGAATTTTCATCGTCATCATCATCGGGTTCATCTTTGACGCAATATGTAAGCGGTTCTACTTCCAATTCTTCGGCGATAACCTGCAATACAGATGATTTTGCGTTAGTATTTCCTCAAATATAAATGGGGTAATTTTTGGATCTGCCATGAGAATTTTTTTCCATTATTTTTAGACTCTTTTTTTTGGAATTTTTAGACTTTTGCATGATTTTTTTTATTAGAGAATTCATTTTTTGGTGGCGTTTTATTTTTAGATTTTCTACTTTTTGCCCAATTTTACTTCTTGATACTGTTATTTTTCTTTTCAGTTTCTTTTCCTTATAATAATTATTCTCATTTTCATTTGAGATGAATATTTAATTTTAATTTTTCAGTTTTTATAGTTTTCCTCACTTTTGAGCAATTTTTCATCTCAAGAATGATTTATTCATTTCTTTACTACAATTTATGTTTTAAATTTAATTTTTTAAACTGGCCATGTACAGCAACAATAGCCAGAGATACGAAAGCAACTTGGATTTTACCAATCACTCCCGCTGAGTTCAGAAAAATAAATAACCTATCAACCTGTGCTAGGTTATCTAATAATATGTCTTATAAAGTGTTAAATTTAATATATTTGGATCGGGGGGAGTGGATAGAGAAGGCAATCAGATGAGGACATAACAAGGGCTACATACGAGAGGTGGTTGCCTGATGAGGAAGTGGTGTTGAGTTATTCAGTTTAAATTAAAATAATTATTTATACTGTGTGACCGAGTGATCTCTGCACCTCTCAGCGTGAAATTCCCTACTTCTGAACAAAATGGGAATTTTTTCATTTTTTGTAGTTTTTTACACGATAGTAAATGATAAAAATGATCATAAAATTGAATAATAAATCTCCAACATTCTGTTTTTCAATTATTAATTCATTCAAATCATCAAGAATTAGCGTTGTAGAAAATATGGTTTAGAATGCTTGGAAAAAGATATAATTGAGTTTTCATTAATTATTTGAAGTTTTCTTTTTCAACAAGAGAATTTGGCGCTGAAGGGTCCAAAGATCAGTTGGTCGCACGTCATATATCAACGTAAAAATTATTAGATTTCATAAATGAAAAAGTGATCGTAAATTTAGTATTATTTAGATGATAAAAAAAAATATACCTATATAATTATTTTAATTTGACAAATTAGTGTAATTTATATACATTATTAACTTTTTTTTTTTTTTTTTTTTTTAATGAAAAATGTAATTCAAAAGTAATTGAAGGTGTGACCAGTGCGAAGACGAGTAAGAATTAATTGTTTCTATTTATAAAATTTTTATAAAAATAATTATTTTATTTTTATTATCAATTTTTTTTTATAATAAGTTTATTTATAGTTTTTTTTTCAAATTATGAATTATTTTTATTTATTTTAATTTTAATAGGCAGCCCATTCCTCTATGTGATCGCTGCAATTCAACCATCTCATTCTCATATATCCTAGTCGAATATGCTCTTAATTTTTCGCTCAGCGAAATATCCATTTCCAATAAAATGAAATGAAATTCATTCTTCACAATATTACCCTACCAATATGTCAGACAGACTACTTCCTTCGTTCAACATCCCTTAACTCACTTATTTAAAAAATAAAAAATTATTAAATAAACCAATAAACTTGCCTCTAGCCCAGGACTGTACAAGGAGTGTGAAATTAAAAAAAAAAAAAAAAATAGTTAATTTAAATGTAAATCAATTTGAACAATTAGTAATGTACAATTTTAGCGTCGCAAATGGCCGAGATGCCGAGCGACCAAAAATAAAACGATTTAAAAAAAAAACTCAAGTTAAATTTTTTTTTTAATAATTTTTTTTTACATGTCGACGGTTAGGTTGTAGAGAAGTTTCTTAGATATTTATGGTAGATTTAATATTTTTCAGTTTATTTGAATTAGGAACATTAGACCAGTATGATTGAAATTCTTTGGGCAGTTAGAACTTGGCCTAGATTTTCTTAATTTTTTGATATTTTTTCATTTACAGCGTGTTTGTATCTCGAGCATTTTTTCATTTCAGAATAATTTTAAAATTTTACAATTTTTTTTCAGACACCTTTTTTTCTTCTTATTTTTCGACATTTTTTCAGAGATAAAAATGCATGTTCGGATTGGAGACAATATGCCCTCACCGTTGGTAGTGTTCGAAATTTACCTGATTCGATGAATTTCCATTCTGATTATTGAATAATACTTGCTGTAGTTGCTTTTCTGCACATTCTTGCTTTTTCTTGTATTCCTAAGAGTTAAATCAGCAATTAGCACTCGGATGAAATTTTATGCATGATATGATATATTTTACAAACTTTGTCTTGAACATATCTACGTAAAATCTCATCCGATCGTTTGGCCTGCTGGCGAAATTCGAAAGCTCGAACAATTTTCATCGAACACGTTTTACAAATGAAATTGGGTAATTCATCATTTTCGCATATCTGAAATCATACGACGGCAATGTTCAGAGTTGGAAATTTATTTTCGTTCTTGTCACTTATACGGAATCTACGCTACATATAATGCGTGCGAATGCGGGCACATCGGTTAAAAGGTATCAACGCGCAGTCATTTACCACAGTCCGGACACCATCTGAGCTTAGGGTGGCTAAACAACAAAAACCACTATATTCGACAGTAACGCTATCGTTATGTTCGCCTCCATCTAATACAAATTTAATGCCTTTCTATCAGTAATCTATCCAGATAAACCGCAGATTAGTTGGTACATTGATGCGAACTATTTTTCGCATGTGTGTTAGAAATACGTCGATGTCTGGTCTCCGATGTCTGCGTAAAACGAAAATAATTTTTTTAATTATCTAGCCTGCATCATGGAAATGTTCGCTTCGCTCATTACGTGGAGTGAAAAAAATTCCATTCTGGGAATTAATTCTTTTACCGTATGTATGCCCGATATGTACGTTTCAAATCATACGACGCGGCGTACGTCGAACAATAACCTTGGTCTAGTTTTTGGGAAGCGCTGATACCGCGTTTGTAACCTTATACGTAGATTTGTTTAGGTCAATAACGAGAAACGTAAAAGCGCCATGCCATCTGCATCATTTATCAACGATTCGTCGCATAATGTCATCCTACCTGCTGAATATGACTAGTAGTTTTCTCGTCGCCGCGTATTTTGGCAACGTAGCCCAATACACAAAATTTCCATTCAATGTTTACCCAACTTTTGAATATGTTTCTCGACGTTATCGCAAATGAAAAAATTCATAGCCCATTCAAATCGATAAATATTCGAGTTTTTGTGTCGAAAAAAAGATCCCCTTCAAAGGAGATAATACTACGTTGACTATACTTTTGAAATATTTCCTACAACGCGTCGCCTTGCACGCGATACTGAATAATTAATGGCGTTCTATCGTTGATAAAATTTTTCCGCACGTATTTACCTATACTCCAACAAATGTAGACACGAAAAAGCTGTTTGTGGAGAAATTCTCAACAGCGATTTCTTTCATCAGTGTAGTAGAGAACGACTCCTCGAACGACATACCAGAAGTTTCAATGGGTAGGAGTTGTTTTATGTTCTCAGGAATTGATCCTGCCGTCAAAATATAGTATTATTTTAATAAAATATCACTCTCAACTTCACCAAATTGAAGTCTCAGTCTACTATTCTCTTCCCAAGTAGTGTGTGAGACATCCAAAAATCACATTTATATGCCCTCGAACACACCTACCTTAGGTCTCAGCACCCTTTCCCCCAAAAAAGCGTACGTGCCCGCCTCTAATAATCACATACCGTGTGACCAAGTAATCTTTCCACCCCTAAACGCCAAATTCTGTAATTGGAAAAAAAACATCAAATAATTTAATTTCTTTGAGTGCTTTTTGTCGAATTAAGAAACGAAAACTCAATTATTTGGGTTTTCAATCATTCTAAACAATATTTATAGAGTTATTAAATAGTAAATGGTCCGCTTTCTGGTTGGTCATACGTCACGCCCGTAACGACCAATCATAAGACTAGAATGTGATGAAATTTAGGTTATTTTATTTCTACCTTCTTAAATAATATCGTTCAGTTTTTAATGAACGACTGAAATTCGTTTGTGATTTGAATCATCAGCTGATTCATGTTTTCATTTCACGAGTAAGTCGAAGTAATTTACCACTTTCCCACTTGCTGATTGGTTGTTACAAGCGTGACATATGACTAATCAGAAAGCGGACCAGTTACTATAACTACTCTATTAAAATTATGGATTTGTTCAACTTTTGATTATTACATCACTTAATTCGGCAACGCTGATTCTCGATAAAATTAATTTTAATTAAATAATGATAAAAAAATAAAATGTTGGAAATTTATTATTAAATTTTATGATAACTTTCATAATTTAATAACGTATAAAAAACCAAAAGAAATGAAAATAATTACATAATTATTTAAATATAAAACTAATTTTTTTTTATTAATTCAATTTTTAATATAATTTGATTTTTAATTATTATTAATATTAAACTTATAATTATATTTTTATTTCATTCATTTATTTATTTATTTATTTATACAATAATTAATTTTTTTATTATAAATATTATACATAAAATTAATTCAACTTTATAATAATTAATTCTTTTATTATTAATATTATACATAAAATTAATTCAACTTTTTTAAACCAATTAATATTTATAAATTCATTAAATAAAATTAATTTAATACTTATTATAATAAATTTGTTTTTAATTAAATATAGATATTAAAATTAATTAAATTAAAAATTTAACAAAATTTTTTTTTTTTAAATTGATATATATATTTTTTTTATTAATCTAATTATTTATAATATTATTTTAAAATTATTTTTTTAAATTTATTATATTTTATTTAATTTATTTATCAAATTATTAATTAATAAAGTTATATTTAGAGGAAGGGAATTTCAAGCTTAGGGTGCAAAGATCACTTGGTCGCATGCTATACCTACACTATTACGTGCATTATCAAACGATACTTCGGTGCACATCGATATACATACAGGTCTCTTAACCTCACGTAAATTAGGTCTCAGTCCCTTTCCTCAAATATTTATTCATGAATAAATTTGACTAGAGGGTCTCCTAGAAAATGCGAAAAAGTTACTGTCTTGTTTATTTGACATATCTCAAAATGAGTAATTACTCAAAACTTGAGAAAGGCTGGAAAGGGGACAAAAGACCCAAAATTTTTGATTTTGACCTCATACGAAAGGATGAGTCAAGAAAAACAACGTATCTAAATTTCAGCTTTTTAAATGCATTGGAAAGGGGTTCAGAGCAAAAAATACTTTTCGAGGAGGTGCTAAGTCATTAAATTTCTTGTATTCTCCATATCTCCTCATCAAATCAACTTAGAAAGATCAAATTTCGTGTGTGGAGTTAGTTTGAAATCAGAATACGATCCCTTGAATTTCGGTCAAAATGGATTCAAAATGGTGGATTGTCAAAATTTGAGGAGAGCTTGAAGAGCCTCAAATCACTAATAATGTGATTAATATGGACTCGTATGATTAATGCGGATAAGAAGTATACTATATCTCAAATTCACCTTCACACATGTGCTGGAGGGGAGAAGGAGGGTTATCAACTTCAAAATGTGGTACGCATTTTTTATTGCGATGTAAATGTGTCATACTCGAACAAAGAAAGTATAAAAATTAAACAATTTGGTTTTAAAATTATTTTCAAAATGATTAAACAATTTTATTTTTATATATTTAATTTCGAAAATTAAAAATAATATTATTTTTTTAATACATTATTAGATGATTAATTGCAAATAATATAATATTTAAAATTTGACTTTTTTATTATTAAATTAAATTTTTTCATTATAATTTTTTTGTATTATAATTATTAATAAAATTATGGAGTTTTTTATGTTGATAATTTATTTTTTAATTCATCAATACCTATATAATTTTGTTTACTGAACTATTTTTGTCCTAGGATTCCTTTTTCGCGAGGTATAGGCGAAAACTCCATTTTAGTTGCTACTACCCCCCCCCCTCTGTTGGCTCCACTCAACTCCTATCTATGAGGAAATCTTTCCTGCAATAAAATGCCTAAATTTATTGAACTACTACGTCAGTTTCTGCCTCACGAGCATTTCGATTTTCAAGCATTGAAAAACCATTGGAATGGTGATGCTCTGCTGGTTGCAGCTCGCAGACACAACAAAACGTGTAGCGAACTCGTAATAATAAGAGTAAATGCATAAGCGTTGAGCATGGTTATGGTAAGACCTTGAATGACGCAATCACGTCGTTTTGCACCTTTTTTCTACGTACGTAAGACAATCGAACAATTAGGTTGAAAGAAATCGAACGTGCGTTATTTCGTTTGGAACGCGTCATTAAATAAATTATGCTATAATATAGATTCGCCAAAGAACCCTTGGAGCTGGAAAAAATCGCAACTAAAATCTGATACGATTCAAAATTACAACGCCATTAAAACCTTTTTCGTGTAACGTTATACAAAATCGAATCCAAGTGACTAAGCATGTCGCATCCCACTCGTGAAAATATACCTAGATACAAAAATTAGGTCAAAAAGCCATAATTGAGGGAAAAAATAGCGCATGCGATATTTCAAAAAAATGAGAGAAAAAAAAGCACCACATCGAAAAGGCGAAAATCGACGATAATTTTCATAGTACGTTGTACCGCAACTCGAAAAGCTAACCGCTAATAAAATTCCAACTGGAGAGTACATTTGGCGGAAGGCTAAAAACTTCGTTATTTTCAAAGCTTACGTAAACTCGTAATGAAATTAAATGCTGGTTTCGCGATTTATCGCGTAAAATTTTATCCACTAATTGGGATTCGTTTTCATTAATAGGATTATACTCGTATTTCGTATAGATTGCTACTCGAAGCTGTATTGCCTGTATTAAGCTTAATAATGATTTTATACGCAATTCTTGCAGGGTAATGATTACATACAATAAATGATATGTAGGTTTATCGTGCACATGTTCACCCCAACAATATTTAAACAAAGCGGCGAGCAACGAGTATGTATTTGAAATAGAGAAACACCCTTCTTAGGGTCATTTTATCATCGCTGCTTCCCGATGATTCATGAAGTTGTTGATATCTACGCAGTAAACGAATTAAACGATCATTTCCCAGTTTTTTATTCTCCGTCCTTTCGGCTGAATTGAATGGCGAAATTGAAAAAACTTCGTTCGTTCAATTTGCCTGATATGCAATTTGCATATCACTATTCAAATTACGTAACACTGTCCATCACTAAAGTCATCCAGGTAACTTGTTCGCTTTCTGATTACTCATAAGTTACTCGTGGTGTAGTAACCAATCAGGAAGCAGGAAAGCGATAAATTACCTCCACTTACTTCTGTAATGAAAACATATACATCAGCTGATGATTCAAATCGCCCAAACAACTTTTCAGACGATCAACCTACTTCAATAAAAATAAATTCTTAACAAATTTCTGAGATAAAACCTACAACAAAAATTAGACATTATAACGAAATTTTTGCAACTACGAACTCAAAATTTTGGAACTACCTAAACATGGCTGAACTACTCGAATTTCTCCATAATAACCACTGGCTGACACTATTTGCTCGGCTTTTCTTTCCTATTCTTCGTGTTATAATACCCCCTCCCCATGATTAGTGAACAGCTGTTGGTATAGCATTACAATTACGATAAATAATTAAGAAACTATCGATTTAAAAAAAAATAATAATTTTTTTCCACCGAAATAAATACCTAATAATTTAACGATTCTCGAAAATAAATAATTCCCAAAAAATTGAAAAAAACTCCAATCCCTTTTTTCACCAACTACATACCTCTATTTCCTTATCTCGCGCCATATTCACCACGCCGACTCTCATTCACAAATTTCACGTCGTGACTGCAAAACTGGTTCTCGACCACGATCAATGCAGCCCCCTACGTAGCCAATAACCATCGCATTGTCATTCAAACCGGAACAAAAAAGATCGAGCAAAAAGAATTAGAAGACTCGAGTCTCCAACTACTTGTGTCCAAACAGGCGTACAATAGCTAAAAGGCGTCTAGTGGCTTTCTTTTGTGAACCATTTGGAAACCTATTATACGTACCCAATGAAAATAACATTCGCCTTTAAAACCGAACTAGATGGCAGATAAAAATTCAACTAATAGCCATATCATGGGTATTGACTTTTATACTTGTTATTGGGTCGTTAATGTAATGTGTTTATTTAGACCTTTTTTCTTGCTTCAACATTCACCTTCACTTTGAGAGGAAGGAGGGGAGAGGGGAATTGATAAATAAATAAACTTCAATTTCATATTATTGGGACTTTCAAGCAAAAGTGGCTGACCTCTGGTGGAAGAAATTAGAAACATATTTGGAGTGATCGAGGAATAAACTTACATAATATAATTATATACAAATTATAAATAAAAATTGCGAGCGTAATGTTTAAGCTACGATTTTTTTTTTTAAAGAAAAACGAAATGTTCATGTCTTTAGCATATAGCTAGGCGTTTTCCCTCCATTTCACCGTTAAATTATTTTTTTTTTTCTGAAGGATGAAAATCGTATCGTTGAAAGAAATGGGAAATGAGGATGTTCGAGAGGAAGAAAGCGTTAATGCATAAAAACAGTGTTTTAGTGTTTTCTAAAAGAAATACAAGTGATAAAAATGAACAAAAAAAATTTGTTCTTAACATTTTAATCTTTATGACAGCTGCAATTTAAATTTTCAAAAAATTATAAAACATCGCATTTTAAGAGAAATATAAAATAAGTTTTTTGTGTGTCGTGTTAAGGGTTTATTCTACACACACGATTGCATAGTAGTTTGCCTGCCAAATGACCATTTTCGTACAGCTTTGATTTTCAAATACTACTTATCTGTTTCACGTGAAATTTCAAATATACACCAATAATAAGAATTTGAGAAACGTCACAGAAGGTTTTTCTGATTAAGTGATTATTTGTCGAGAAAAACGCAAAAATAAATTGGCTTTTGAGGAGGCCATATTTCACAGCTTATAACTTTCTTCTAAATTAAAATTTGAATTTTTCGTTCTGAACAAATTAAGGAGAAGTGTCTTTTATCTTCTTCATTTTCAAATTTCAAAAGTTTACATTAGAAACTCACAAAGAATTTTACTCTCAAAAAATGTCACTTTTTTATCGTTATCAATTTTGGTTCCCATATAGATAACATATGGTGCTTACGAAGTTTAGTCTAAAAAAAAGAACCGTGTATGTGAAATATACCTTTAAGCGCCAAGTCTTTTTCACAAGTTTTTCAAACACTTATAAACTCGATTTCAATTTCTATATAAGCTTATGTAATTTTATTCCTTGATCACTCCAAATATCGAGCACACTAGCGTGCTCTAGTTATCTTGAAAATCCCAATACGTAACGCTGGGACGCAGAAACGGACCGAGTAGGAGGGAGGGGGCCTGCTCACCTCTAGAAGTTTTACTCAGTCGGCAAATCGACATCGATGAGAAAAATTCTACAATTTCTGCTTTATTTGTCTCAGTAACAGCGAAAATTCAGCTATTATATATTTTTGAATTCTTTTTTTATTGAATATTTTTTTTAAATTAAAACTTATTGCTTTCATCATTTAATATTTTTTTTATCATTTTGTTTTAAATTATCGAATATTTATCGCCTTGGTTTCATTTTTCCTTTATTTATTCAAATCTGGGTTTTCTTTAGTTTTTTTTCTTTCTCCTTATACCGCGTGACTACTTGATTCGAGCACCCAAAGAGACAAAATTAGCTAAAGGCGAAACAATTTAATACAGCATTTATGTATATTTTTGACAACGAAAGTATAATTAAAAATTTTTAATTAAGCATTAAATAAATTTTATTCATGTCATTTATTCTTCCTAATATCATTCAAATATATAATTTATTTCTATGAGCGAAAGATTTTTGCCCTTGGGGTGCTGGAATCAAGTAGTCACCTGGTATTTTAGCGATTATCTTCATTTTTTCCATATCTTTCATTGTTGGATTTTTTTGTTTTCGGTATTTTTCATATTTAATAACATTATTGTTTAGTTTTTAGACTTCCCAACTCTTTTGCTTTCCAATTTTTGGGTGTTTTTTTTTCTATTAATTACTTTGTGACTGTGAAGGATGTAATATGTGTAGCAGTTTAAAGCCATCATCCCAAATTGAAAATCAACTAATTGATTCATAATTTAAAATAATTTTAAAAATTCAACATTCGTTTTTATTCACCAAAATTCAAAATGATACATAAATATCCATTTTTACATTATCAAAATAATAAAACTTGTATAGTGTATCACCTTCTCAGGCAGTTCGAAAAAACGACTGTAGATATTAGCTAATTTGATTTTTTAATAATTGCTTTTCTTTTTTCTTTGAGCTGAATAGGTAAATACAAATGGGATATGTCTCGTATATCAAATTACAAATTAATCAATATTAGTCGGAAAATCGAAAATACCAGTCGGCATTTTCAGATTTTCACCCTCCCAAAGTGCCAAGGCTCGGTCCATCTCTGCTTGGACGGGGTGAAAAGAAATAACGTACTTGTAATGCTGATTTAAATTTTTTTCAGAGACCTAAGGAAGTATTGGAGGAAAGGAGGAAAATAGTGCACGGAGCGTAGGCCTAATGAATATTGCAGTCATCCACGTGAGTAAATAAAACCATGTCAGTGTACACAACTACACATTTAGACATGTTGAAACGAATCAAAGTCCCATCACGTTATTACTTGCGATTTCAAGGAAGGTGGAATTTATTATCATGCGATAGGTAATTTATACATTTCGTCGTTACGTACGTGTGAAGTTTACTGTCGTCGAGATTGATAAGGAGCAGATGAACATTTAAGAGACCCTGAGATATCAATACAAACGTATTGAAGAACGAGCGAAGGAATTATTGTAACGAGAGCACGTACGATAGCGTCGATTGAAGTTAAAAGTAAATGAAAAAAAAAATCGTCGTTGGAATTTACCTCGAGCGAAGTACACGCTGTTATTTTCACAGATAACGGTTCGTCTCCGTATCGCAGACCGAAATTAGAATCGCCGAATATACTTATGAGTTCGACGCCGCTGACTAAACACAGACGACACAACGAGTTGAAATTTTTCAATATGATAATATTCTCCATATCGACGTGGACGAGGCCGCGAACATTGATGGAAATCGCTCGACGGTAACGAACAGACGACGCGGTACGACGTGAAATTTCTCGAGAACTCGAAAACGCGAGCGTACACGCGAAAAAGACCTACGCTCGACTGCCTGAGAAGCGCGAACGCGAACGAAAAACGGAAAAGAAATAAGCAGCACAGAGCACACGCTAGGGTTAGAACAACGCTGCCTGGGAGCATTAGCGGCAAGCAATTCCCCACTTGCATGGGGTTCTAGACGCCGCCTGCCCGGTAACGCTTTTACCAGTGGAGCGCGTTTCACGACACCGACAGCGTTAAATTATAATAGGGGATAGCCCTTCCCCTCCCCCGAGGCCCGGGTCGTTTCGACTTGCCTTCTCGGCGTGTATCGTTTTGGCCTGGCAATGCCTCTTCACAGCAGACTCCCCTTCGCCCTTACGGACACGATGCCAAAGGATCCCCAGTAGGACGCCCGTGTACATCGACATCGATTTTTTAGAAAAACCCTCTCCCACACCGCGCGTTCCGCTACTTTGCCAGTATCCGGCCGCCAGCTCTAACGTTCGCCCCTCTTTTAAGTCCCTTGGCTATAAATGTCCTTCCACCGCACCGTGTCCCTCTTTCTTGTTTGCCCCTTTTGTCGGCTCGTGTTTCGAGGAAAAAAAAAATAACGCGAAGAAAGCTGACCGTTAACCGTTTCTACGTAGCCAGTGGGCGAGCAGTTCGAGGGGCTTGTTTTGCCCGAGTAATCGTATTCGCATTATGTGTCGCTAATACGGGCGTATTATTAAACGCTGAAAAAAAATCTCCAAAACAAAAACCACCGAGATAAGAACACCGTACGGTTTCGTAGCTGCGAAAAAAGCCTTATGCTATTTGTCGAATTAAAATTCCGACCTACATCTACACGATTTGAAATTCGCGAAAACGTACCGAGATGAATTTCGCCTATGTACCAGTACGCCAGTTGACCCCGTGAACTTGTTTTGATAAATTTCTATTTTTATTCCCCTTCTCACGCGTCTCACAATATCGCGAATCGTCGTCGGCGAGATGTACGACGCGGCGTGTTAACTGCTCGGCATTTGTTCATCGAAAGCTTATATTGTTATCACCTTAACCGCGAACTCGTTTTAACTCTCATTTAACTTCATTCAATTATCCCTCATTCCCCTTCTCGTCGTTTTTCTCTTCTCTCGTTAAACCTTACGGTTCTTTATTTCGCCCTTTTCGTTCGCCTATCACTTGTTGTCTCTTGTTTAATCGCTTTATCACCACCCCCTCCTCAAACACCTTACGTAAGAATCGCTACGAGTATTTTTAATTAGCTACTAAGAAAATTTCAGTCGTTCTCGAAAAACTTTCACACCGTTGATATCGTCTGGTGATACACGAAATTTGTACTAACTGCGTGGTTCTAGCGAAAAAACTATAATCTTATGTAAGCGGATATATTGCGTTACTAGGGCCGAATTTTTAATAAATGGGTGTTTGGAATTCCATATAATATTGAATTTTTTATGTGTATAAAAACATAAAAATAAATTAATGATTAGATTTAATTCAATACTATTAATCTATAATATCCAAAATTAGAATTTTAATTTTAAACCAAATATTGGAAAAAATAAATTTGAATCAATAAAAAAAATTAAACAAAAATAATATAATTAATCATCTATTGATATTTGTATTACTGTACAGCCAGACGTAGACGGATATACTATGTTTTCGCTGTAAGCACGTATAACACACGCCTCTCCCTCTTACCTCACCAAAAAAAACGTACCAAGTCAAATATGTTATTAAAAAAAAAAAAAAAAAAAAAACAAGAAATAAAATTCAATGTGTATTTATGCTCAATTTAAATTTATAATATTTATATATATTGGTGTTTTTACTGATTATAATTTTTATGTTCATGATATTCATAATATAGTACGTAGAATTATTTTTTTATTTTATTCCATTAATTTTTTTTTTGTTTAATTAAATTTTTAATATGTGGAATATTTTTTTATGAGGTTTTATTATTTAAAAGATTTTATAGAGTTAGCAGAATTTGTTTTTTTTTTTTCAAAATTGAAAGGGACGTGGCAAGAATAATTGCCCAATGAAATATAAAGGAAGTTATAATTATAAATTTCAGGCCGTCAACTCAATCTTTTAACCAATAAAATAAAGCCAAAGTTATAATAATTTAGAAGCTTCCCAAAAACGATTTTTTGGGCAGTTGAAAGTTTTTTTACCTTTTTAAATGATATTTTGTCCGCCATTTTTAATTAGCTGAGTTTGTAACTTAGAAACCATAGCTATTAAAGCCTACCTGATTTGAAAGGAGGGTCGGAGAAGATAGGGTCTTCATGAAATTCGCTTAAAACTCGGTGAGAGACTCGTCTTGAAAATGCAAAAAGGCACTTTTTTGTTTCTTCGATACACTTCAAAATGGCGAATCATTCAAATTTTGAAGGGGACTGGAGAAGGGGCAAATGGCTTAAATTTTTCATTTTTAATTTCATACGAAAGAGTAAGTCACGGACATCAACATATCCAAATTTTATCCTAAGTGCATTAAAAAAGGTGTTAGAGCTAAAAAAGATTTTTGAGGAAGTTTTGAATCATGCGGTTTCTTGAATCTTCCATATCTCCTCAACAAATCAACCTAGAAAAGTCAAACTTTGAATGTGGGATTAGTTAGTGACTAGAATATGGCCACTTGAATGTGAATTAAAATGGATTCAAAATGGCGGATCATCAAAATTTGAGTAGAGGTTGAGGAGCCTCAAATTGACAAAAATGTAATTTATATGAACTCATATGATTACTGGAAATAAGGAGTATAGTATAGCCCAAATTCATCTCCATACATGGAGTTGGGGAGGAGAAGACGGGGTTATCGACCTCAAAATGTGGTGGGGATATGTAAATCCTTGCGAGAAATCATAATACGCTGATGAGAGAATAAGAGGTGAGGACTAAAGGTCTTTATATAAAAATTGTGAATGCCTAAAACTGTCAGTACTCCCAGCCCCACATCAGCTTAATCCGGCTCTGTAACGCTCTTCCTTCTTTGAAAAAACCCGAAATTCCGACCATTTTAGTATTTAGTCTCTAGATTAGATGTAAAAAATATAAACAGGAGATAAAAATAAAGGTGGAGAATTCAAACTTGTGCGGAGCTTCATTCCACATATTTGCAGGACAACTCACGTGACACTTGTATATGATAGTTTGCCAGCCATATTGCTGAAGGGGCCGAAGTAGGAAAGTTGAAAGAATATATATTTTTTTTCATAGCAGTGAGCAGTTTTAAAAATTTTCACTTCATCATCTTAGTCAGATAAAATTATGTTGTTTGCACTAAATACAGATTACGTATTATGCAGTGTAGTACTAATAAAAAATATTTAAAAACTCAGCTAAAAAATTACAATAAATGGAATAGATGGGAACTAATGAGAAAAAAAGATGAAAAATAATGGAAAAACATAGCAGTTGGATCTGCATTCATTCATTCATGCATGTATACCTACACTTCATAAGGACATTGACCAGTCAACTTCAGTTGTTATCACTGCTGGGCGCGTTCGCGTTCAAGAACGCGCGTTCGAACGGAACGGGTGAGATTCTCTTATCAATTGAACGAACGATGAACGGAACGGGAAGGATAAATATAAAAGTTGGAACGGAACGGAACGGAACGTTTTTTTTTTTTGAACGTGAATTTTAAACGCCGTTCATTTATCGTTCAAGAAGAAACTTGTCTTTTTACTTTTTTTAGTTTTTTTTTCTCAATTTTCTATTTCTTCACTCCGTCTTTCTCAAGTTTTATGTCGTGGTATTCACTATCACTATTCATTCGGTGTATTTCTCGTGGTGTGACTGGCTGACTGTTAATTATTCGTTATTTTAATGTTGAATTGCGTTTAGTAAAAGTGAAAAGCAGATGTTTTGAAGAACTTGAATTTGGTTCAATGTGATCGTCTATTCACGAAGCGTTCATGAACGTGAACGGGAACGGAACGCGTGAAATTTTTGAAATAATTGAACGGAACGCTGAACGGAACGGAATTTTTTGGCCAGTGAACGGAACGGAACGTGAACGTCAAATTTGAGAATTTCATTGAACGGGAACGAACGCCGTTCAAAAAAAACCTGAACGCGCCCAGCAGTGGTTGTTATGAAACCTGAAAATATATAATCTCCGCCTTCCACCTACCCCTCCACTCAATTCAAGTAGGCTGAAATAGCTTAGTTTCTCATTAATATAAACTCAGTAAATGATTCAAGATTAAGACCGACGAAAATAATACGACCTTTAAAAAGAAACATTCGGTCATATCTTACATTTACGCGCAATTTTACCGTATTCGCTTTTTACTTTGTATCCACTCGACTGGCTTTATCACTGTCAGATGTACTTCGTATTAATGATTTTGTTAGTTTTTATTTTTATTTTAATTGTTTCAGGCAAACGTGAAACTTTTGTAGCGCGAAGGCCGCTAGTAAAATTCGTACATAAACAAGAAGGTGATACACTAACGGAAATAATTAGACCGGTTTGGAAATTTTTAAATAAACGCCGTATCAATGTCAAGATCATACGTAAGGAGTCGTGAATCCAACATTGTCTTGGAGGCTTTTCTATCCATCGTTGCGCTCGCGCCTGGTTTTAATTATTTGGTACGAGAAATGTTGTTTTTTTTTTTGTTTCTTGAAAGTAATTTTTTTACAGCAAGAGAAAAATGTTTCTATCGAGAAATAAGCGTTGTAATTTAAATTGCATTTGAACTTCCTAGATTCCTTTTTTTTTTATCACGGATTAGGTACCTCACTAAAAAAATATGAATATATAAACGAAATTAATTTAAATGTAGAAAAATTTGAATTAATAGAAATTATCATGAAATGATTTTTTTTCAGTTTACAATTTTATATTTATTAATCTGAATTTACAAAATTGTGAAAAAACTCGAATTACGACATTCGAAATTATAAAGCCAATATTGTTTATTTTAAAAAAGCAGTGTATGCCTACACCACCTTAAACATTTCCACATACTGCTTAGAATTTTCCAAAATTCATCAACTTTTGAACTTCCCTGACGCACTTCTAAATATCCTCAAAAATGTCCCTGTACTAATCTTCATACAACGCTCCAATCTTCCAACGTTTGCTTCAACATTTCATTCAACATTTGCATCAACATTAGTTTCAATGTTGGTTCAACGTTTGCTTCAACATTTGCTTCAACGTTTGCTTCAACCGGTTTGATTAAACGTTTGCTTCAACCCGTTTGATATAACGTTTGCTCCAACGTTTGCTTCAACCTTTAATTCAACGTTTGATTCAACTTTCACTTCAACAATTGATTAAACCTTTGCTTCAACCCATTTGATTAAACGTTTTGTCCAACCCATTTGATTACAACTTCACTTCTACCCGATTGATCATACTTTACTCCGACACGTTTGATTTAACATTTGATTCAACATTTGCTTCAACCTTTAATTCAACGTTTGATTCAACGTTTGCTTCAACAATTGATTAAACCTTTGCTTCAACCCATTTGATTTAACGTTTGCTCCAAACTGTTTGATTTAACGTTTGCTCCAACCCGTTTGATTACAACTTCAGTTCAACCCGTTTGATTTAACGTTTGCTCCAACCCGTTTGATTATAACTTCACTTCAACCCGTTTGATTCAACGTTCACTCCAACCAGTTTGATTTACCGTTTGCTCCAAACCGTTTGATTACAACTTCAGTTCAACCCGTTTGATTTAACGTTTGGTCCAACCCATTTGATTACAACTTCACTTCAACCCGTTTGATTCAATGTTCACTCCAACCCGTTTGATTTAACGTTTGCTCCAAACCGTTTGATTTAACGTTTGCTCCAACCGTTTGATTACAACTTCACTTCAACCCATTTGATTCAACGTTTGTTCCAACCAATTTGATTTAACATTTGGTCCAACCAGTTTGATTACAACTTCACTTCAACCCGTTTGATTCAAAGTTCAATCCAACCCGTTTGATTTAACGTTTGCTCCAAACCGTTTGATTTAACGTTTGCTCCAACCCGTTTGATTTAACGTTTAGTCCAACCCGTTTGATTACAACTTCACTTCAACCCGTTTGATTCAACGTTCACTCCAACCCGTTTGATTTAACGTTTGCTCCAAACTGTTTGATGAAACTTTTGCTCTAACCCCTTTGATTTAACGTTTGCTCCAACCCGTTTCATTCAACTTTTGATTCAACTTTTCGTTCAACGTTTGATTAAACATTTGCTTCAACCTTTGCTTCAACGTTTGATTCAACGTTTCATTCAACATTTGATTTAACTTTTCGTTCAACGTTTGATTCAACTTTTGCTTCAACGTTTGCTTCAACTTTTCGTTCAACGTATTTCATTCAGCGTGTTTCGTTCAAGGTTCGCTTCAACGTTCGCCTCAACGTTTGCCTCAACATTCACTTCTACGTTTGATTCAATGTTTGATTCAACATTTGCTTTAACTTCAACATTTGCTTCAGCGTTTGATTCAACGTTTGCTTCAATATTTCTTTCAACATTTATTTCAACATTTGCTTCCATCTTTGCTTCAACAATTCAACATTTACTTCAACATTTGCTTCAATGTCAACCAATGCAGGAAAGGGTAGTAAGAATTCTATACAAAAATCTAAAGGCAATAATAATATCAGTAATATTTGCATTAATGATTGTTTGATAGGAAATAGTAACAGTACTTACTTGTTTCGTGGATGGCACCTAAGTTTTATATAATACCAAGTTGCTGCACTTTGATAATTAAAGAAAGAGCTGTGTTGCCGGTGATTTAGTCTCAACTTCGATTGGTTATTTTTAATTTTCTACGTGATATGGCGAATCAAGCAATGGTTGTGATTTTAGCTACGAATTAAGGATGTATCTTTTCGATTGTTTTGTTAGTTAATTTGTTACACACCTCACGACCATTTTTGAACCAATTGCATTGCTCTTAAAGGTGCACAATAACTTAGTATTCTACATAACTTTGGATGGTTCTATAAAAAATTAATGATCTACCTGAATTCAAAACCTTATTAATTTCTTCGCTGAAATCCATATCTGAAATTTTTTCCTTTTTTTTTTTTTTTTTTTTGTTATGCTAACTGCTTGGACCAAAGAAACGCATAGATTTTATTCGTTAGTATTTGAGATAATGAAGTTAAGGTTTTCAGCATTTTTCATGAGCCACTGTATACAGCACTATGCAGCAGAATGTGTATAACAATAAGTGGGATCAAAGAATTTTCGCAGACAAGGACAGGGTTGCCTGTTGAGGAGGGATTCTTTTGCCATTTAAATCCTTTTTGCGATCGAACTAAAATTTTCTAGAAATTTGAAGTAGCCAAATCACATTTCTATTCCAAAGCTGAATGGTTATTCTTTTATTTTAGCCAAAATTACCAGAAGTTTTTAACCAAATTCAAAAAGTATAATATCAATCCAATTGTCGAACAAATTAATCAACAATAAAGTTTATTCCAAGTAAAGCATTAAAAAAAATCTTTATAAAAATTACACAAAATTTGTTAAGTCGTTAAACATTTTTTACAAAAATAAAAAAAAAACTTATCATACCGTGATAAACATAGTGACGCAGAGATCTACATTCATTAGCATTGCAATAATAATGAAAATGGAATTTTTAAATTTGTATGATTTATTTAAAAAATATTTAGGAAGCTGAGATAGAATTTTTCATGATCGACGTGATAATGAGAGAGTTCATTGCCATTGTTGGTGGTAAATTCTCTCTGTGGCGTCTCTTCTTCTTACATCTTACTGAAATCTATTCATCATCGACGAATTGGTAATTAGCGCTGAAAATCATTACATATCTTGATTAGTCAGTCTTCGTGTAACAAAAACGTCTAATTTTTTTACGCTATCTGGAAACTTTTCAGCAACAATAATATTACATTTTGACTAAAGACTACAATCATCTTGTGAAATTTTTTGAAACTGCTGAATTGTTTTTACTATATCTTTGATTCTATTCGATGTTTTTATAAAAATTTTATTTTAATTTGATTGCAAGGAAATTGTTATTAACAATAATTACAAAGAATTTTCAGAAGTTAGGTAATGTACTCCGTGAATTCTTCGCAGTTTGTGGTTTGTGCGTGGAGTTTTCCTTTTTCTTTTTGCATCAGTATCTTATTCGAAATGTGTTTTTCGTTTCTGTCCTTTGTATAGTGGAGCTGTACATCAATACTGAGCCCAAAACAAATATCACATCGGTGACCGAAAAACAGGACAGTACGAAACCGGAAAAAGCCTCAGGTAATTAATTAAAACTCGACGTGAGATCGCATGAAATCTCGTGTTGTTTTTTCATTTTCGTGTATAATTAAACGAGAAGTGAGGTGGAAATTTTACTAGTACGATTTAATAAAAATAATTAAGGTTTACGGCTTAAAACGTACGCCGAATTATCTAGCCACGCGTTTCGCTCGAAATTAAGTAACACGCGAGTAGAGGGTGCTAAATTGAATACATTAATTTCATCATTTCATTCGCCGCCTATACTGGTATCCACCCTCTTGTTTTCAACAATGGGCGTTTTTTTTTTTTTGCTTCAGCTAGCCGTTAGCCTATTACTTAATCTTAGTGTGGATAAAAAATTACCATCTGGTAACGTTAACAATGCCGTCGCAAAATCCATATACATCGTTGAAAGCTTTTCCTTTACCGCATCTTTGCAACCTAGGACGACCATTCTGGCATAAGAAGTATCGCTGACAATCTGACGGATGGGGGTACAGTCTGTATTCGTTTTCAGACAAACTGTTCGTCTCGACCGGACACGTGAATCCGAGGTAACCTTTGAAAAATGCATTTTATCAGTTTATACATTAGATGAGTTTTTTATCTAAAAACGATAGCTTGAAAAAGTAACTTCCATCATTATACGTGACTCAGAGAAGGAGGAGGAAGAGGAGGAGGGTTATTGTTCCCAAAACGTGTTAAGATAAAAGAACGGTCAACATTTTTCGATTATAGTGTCGCATGATAAAACGAGCCTAAGTGACTAACATATTCCAATTTTAGTCTTGACTTTTAGAGGGCAAATCATAATAGTAAATTTCAAGAATTATTCACATCTCGCAAAATCGACTTGGAACTTCGTATGAGTGATTTTTGCCTTGCAATAATCATATGAACACATATTTTTCATGTTATATCTATTTGAGTCTCCTCAAATTATCCTCAAATTTTTACCATCCGCCATTTTGGAGGCATTCTGACCCAAATTTAAGAGCTCCTATTTTCTGGTCATCAACTAACGCTACATAATACAAAGTTTGACCTTTGTAGGTCGATTTGGTGAGGAGATATGGAAGATTCGTGAAATTTCCTGCAGCAATTTCCCCTCCAGAAGCATTTTTTTGCTCTAACGCACCTCCAAATTTACTTGGGAAGCTAAAATCATAACGGGTTACTCACTTGGGTTCATTTTATCATATTACATCACGAAAAAAATTTTCGACCTTTCCTATACCTCACCACATTTTGTGATTAATAACCCATCCTCTTCCACTCCAATAGCATATACGGAAATTAATTGGAGATATATTATACTTCCTTTCTTCAATAATCATATAAGTTCATAATAATTACATTTTTGCCAATTTGAGGCTCCTCAAGCTCTGCTCAATTTTGATAATCCGGCATTTTGAATCCATTTTGATTCAAATTCAAGTGGTCATATTTTAGTCACTAACTAATCCCACATTCAGAGTTTGTACTTTCTAGGTTGATTTGGTAAGAAGATATGGAGGATTCAAAAAAATTTCATGACTCAAAACTTCCTCAAAAAGCCATTTTTCGCTCTAACTCCTTTCTAAATGCACTTAGGAAGCTGAAATTTGGATATGAAAAATTTGAGCTCCCGTTCCCCTCAAAATTTGAGTGATCCGCTATTTTGAGGTGTATCAAAAAAACAAAAAAGTTCTTCTTTTGCAAATTTTATATTCAAATCATTGAATTATAATAAAATTAATTCTTAAAATTATTGTTAAATTTAAATAAAATACTTAATACTTTTTTTTTATTAAGTAGGTAAATTTATGAGTTCAGAATATAATTATTGTTATTCTTGAAGAAATTAAAATTAATGAATTAATTAAAGCTTTAAAAATAAACTCACATCTTTCACAAAATGAACCTAGAAAGGGCAAATTTTGCATGTAGCGTTAATTGGTGACCAGAACATGACTCCTTGAATTTTAGGTCAAAATTGATGAAAAATGTTGCATCATCAAAATCTCAGGTAGGCTTGAAGAGCATCAAATATTTAAAATCTTGAAAAATAATAGCTCTAGTAATATTTTTCCTTATCATTATTGAGTAATGAAAATTATTGAAAAATTAAATTGGATGAATATTATTTAAATTTCATTAATAAAATTCTTTTATATATTTTTGTTTTATTTAATCATATCTAATTGAAGAATGTAAAGAAGACCTAATTAAAAACTCATCTCCAGTAATGCAGCATGTTTGCTTACATTTTTTTAAATTGTTTACCTACATTTAACTCGATTTATGACTTACTTTCAGCGTCGCAAGTGGGTACTTGATCGGCCCAATCGCATTTATAGGTTCTTTCGTCGAAAGCCAAACCTTCCGGACAATCGAATATGAACCCTTCTCCGTTTGCGCAGTTCACGAATTTACCGCAGTTGTTCACATCCCCCAATCTAAAGTATCCGAATTGATGTGGGCAATTTTCCGTTGGCTGAGGCGTCTCTGAAAAATAACCCTCCATTATGAAACCATTTTTAGCCCATCTATTCAACACCTTGGTCACTTACGAAGAGCTGTTCTTCCTTCACACTGTACATCGATCGGATATCCGCACGGGTAATTAAATAGAGCCCCGTTTGCGTTAAACAGTAAACCGTCAGGGCATAGTTTAAATTCGCCAACGCCATCTACGCATTCGATATAGCCATCGCACTGACTGGTCGGAAATCTTCCATTTTTTTCCGGACAGCTTACCTGAAATTCGCCTACAAAAGCCAACTAACACGTTAGTGTAAATATATCGACTAATAAATAAATAAAAAAAATAACGCCGACGAATGATTTATAATAGCGTTCAGGTAAGGGGATTCTTCGGCACAGTTTGTACTCTATTTTATTGTCGTTATTTGCTCAACCATTTAATACGTTTCCAGCTCGACAAAGGCAACTGAGCATAATAATAGGGGTTTCAATCGTCGCATTCGGCGGTTTTTCGCATTTTCAAAGGTATACCCACTTGTCGGAATTTATTCTGCGGTGTAGGCATACTATTACGTCACCGACTGCGAATTCACTACCTACATGATTTTTTTTATCGGGGATAGCGATGTAAAAATAAAATTTCCTGCTCCAAATGAAAGTATGGGTATGATCTAAACGAATACTACTTTTCATGCGTTTACCGTGTGTTTTTTTCTCTCTCTTATTCTTTTTTGTTTTCGTGTATGAAAAACACATGGCACTGGTGCGACTTCCTCCAACTCCAAGCGAGCCTCCCTGCATGTCGGTGTGCGTCACCTGTTCAAAGGATGTTACTGTTGCATACAAGGCTCTCAGCTTGTAAGTTGTAATTGTATTACTACGCATAGTCACGAAGATACAAGTAAGCAAATGAAAAAGGTATTTTAGTAATTTTACCAGTCTATTCCACAAACACGGTTTTTTTTAGTATAACTAAATTTCCAGTCACTATATTATATGTTATCTACGTATATGGGAATCGAAATTGATAACTCTAAAAATGCGACATTTTTTAGAGTAAAATTCTTCGCGAATTTCTCATGAAAACTTTTGAAATTTAAAAATTAAGAAGGTAGGAAAATTCCAATTCAAATTTATGAAAAATTTATGACCTATAGAATATGGTCTCCTCAAAAGCCAATTTTTTCGCGTTTTTCTCAACATAAATAATCAATTAATCGCAAAAAACTTCTGTGAACTTTCTCAAATTCTATTATTTAAAATTAAACAGATAAGTGGTATTTGTGAATCAAAGTCGCGCGAAAATGGTCATTTGGCAGGCAAACCAGTATGCAGTTGTGTGTGTAGAATAGACTCTTAATAATAATAACATTTTTTAATAATTTATTTTTATTTTTTTAATACTTTTTGTCATTTTTTGTACAAGATGCCCCTCCCTGACTCTACAGCGTAGGGTTAGCTTATTACGAGATATTGAAATCTCAATTATGAAACAATAGGGATTCCGAATTAATACCATGAGATTTTGTATGGTAGCTAGTGACGCACCATGAAAGACTTTTGCGTTATTATATTTGCCTACAGAGTTGTCGCAGGGAGTCGACATTTTTTTTAGATCTTTTTATGGATGGTAAGTGGTAATTTACAGGTCGCTCGATTGTTCGTGTACAATGTTGAGGGAAAAGAAGGTGAATTAATAGATAAAAAAAGATTTAAAAAACAATCTTTAATCAATCATTATTTAATATCGAATTTGTTTATAGGGGAAATCAAAAAATAATTCTTGAAAAATAAAAAAAATTACTCTTGTAGATAAAACATAACGAAAATGAGTAACTGCGAAGTCGGTTGTAATTGATTTAATCTTTGTAGCTTGATTCTTTTATTTTAATAATTTTTTAGTCATGAAATGTATAATTTTTTTATGTTTAATTTTATTAAATTTGATTTTTTCATACCCAATTTTATTAAATTAAATTTTTCTGAAAATTAAATTGATGAAATTAAAATGATTAAATTTCTTAATCGATTTAAAAATATAAAAACTATAATTTAAAATTTTATTGTTCGTTGTGTACTGGTAAATTACCAGTAACTTACCACTTTAAACTTCAAACCATCTCTAAAGAGACTACGTATAGAGTGATATTATACCGTGCGTCCAAGTGATTCGTATACAATCAACTCAAAAATCTCAGTCTGTTGATAACATAATAAGAGGTTAATTGTAATTTATAAATCAGAAATAATTTTTAAAATTACTCTAATCAATTTAAGGCTGATAAATTCATTTCAACTGCATTACAATTTCCTTGCATTTGAAAAAGTCAATTTGAAATACTTGAAAAACGGATTTTTTCGCTGATTGTACCCAAATCACTTGGACGCACGGTAGTATCTGGTCCGATTTCTCATTGGTCATATGTCACGCGCGTAACGACTAATCATAAAGACTAGAATGTGATAAAATCTAGGTAATTTCATTTCTACCTTCGTAATGTCGTTCATGAACGAATGAAATCAGGTCTGTAATAACGGTAACGGAACATAACGGAATAACAGAACGTAACAGACAACTTCTTCATTTCAGCAATAGAACGGAACGTAACATAACGGACTGAAATTTGTTGAGAACTGAACGTAACGAATCCATTTTGTTAGTGTTCCATTATTTATTACATTGTTTTTATTTTTTTAAATTTGAATGTGATTATTTTAAATTAACTTAATTACCTAATGCCTTGGTAAAATTGTTAATTTGTGGAAAGCAGGGAATGGTAACTCGATCGCTAACCAAGGACCCGAAGTAAGAGTCGAACTGACTCCAAAGTGACTTCGAATTCGACTTGACTTCGGAATCAAGCCGGAGTCAGGAGTTAGGTATTCAGGTTGACTCGGGAGTCAAAGCTCAGAATTTTAAATATGACTCCGGAGTCACGTTGGAATCGGAGTCAAAATTTTGGGTAACTCCGGGTCCTTGTCGCTAACTGTTAACTGTTTACTGTTAAGTGACTGAGTATTTTTATTATGACTGTAACCTAAACTGATAGAGTGACTGAAACTGAAAGGCTCTAACTAACTTTAAACTTGAAATGACTCAAAAGTTTTCAAATTTGTAAAGTGACTTGAATTGATAACTCAATCAATATTATCAATCAGTCTTCAAAAAAAAAAAAAAAAAAAAAAAAAAAAAAAATGGCAAAACTGCTCAGTGTATTGTCATTGATTCATACAATGTGTCATTTTGCGTTATTTGCAACTTTGAGTTATTGTTTAAATGTTTACGTTTGATTCAATTTTTTTTTATTTTATATTTTTTACCATTACTATCACCAACGAAAAAAAAAAATTAAAAAAAAACGAAACTCCAACTCATAACTTACATCAACTCGAACTAAAAAAGAGGTATGGAATTGAATGGAATGAAACGAAACGGAACGTAACGTAACGTAACGGAATGTAACAGAACATCCAAAGTTGGAACGCAACGTAATTGAACGTAATGGAATGACTCAGGAACGGATACCGGAACAGGAACGGAACGAAACACCATCCGTTATTACAGCCTTGAATGAAATTTATTTGTAATTTGAATCATATAGACTTTAACAAGTTGAATGTGAATCTGGATAATACACAATGATAAAGGAATCAAACTAACCAGTCTTGAATCCAATCATTTTAGATGTTGTGAACAATAATGGCAGTGCTGCTCATAACATTATGAAAATAAAATGACCGTTCATTTAAATGCGAATAATTTTAATTATGCATTCGGTTTCCTTATTAATGATGTGAAAAATCTCAAAATTCTCAGCTTTGAATTATTTATTTATGTGATTATAATAATAATTAATAACATTATGTTTGGGATTTTGGCGCTCTATGGTACCAGAATCGAATAGACACCCGGTATATCAAACTTCACGCTATGGCCCTATATGCAACGAAAGTGGCGCGTTTCAAGGTTGTTTTCTTGCGATTCTCCCAACTTGGGCAAAGAGTGTGTAATAATATTTTTTGTTGGAAATTCGAGCACCTTCATTTCTTAATTTGACTTTTTTTCTGTACCTAGATTAGGGCGCGTGTTATTGGCGAAAAACTGGTTTTGGGGTAAAAATTTGATTTTTTGGAAAATTTGATTTTTTGGGAGAACCAATTTTTTGCGAAATGTCAAGTGTTGTTACGGACATATTGGCTACCACTTTCCATAGAACAACTTTGGCCCTCAATTAACCCCGGTCATCGCGATTTTTTGTCAATTAGACTGGAGGGACTGGACTGCCAATTGTAGCCCAATATGTAATTGTTGCGCCTACACAGGTAGTCACTTCGTTTTTTCCCCAGAAAGTGGAGGGAGAGTGATTACAATAGTTGCTGAATGAGCTCGAAAGACCGTCATAAAAATTTCAGTCCTTCAAATCAATTTTCACATACCCCAAAATGAAATAAAAGTTTTAAAAATTTTCAAACTTAAAAAAAAAAAAATGTTGTGAATTAAACATTTTTTTTTATCCAATATCTGAATAGAACTTTTCAACTGTTTAAAAAATTTTCTCCTTTTAAGAAGACGAAATGTAACTTTGAAGCAAAAATATTTTTCAATGTCCGAAAATTCTTTTTTTTTTTTAATTTGGAAATTTAATCTTTGACTTAATTATGGTAGATCAAACAAAGGGAGCTGAAATTTTTATGACTTCATTTTGAAATCATTTAGCAACAACTGTGAGCAAACTTCCTTCACTTCTTAAAAAAAAAGTGAAATTCGACTCACCCTGATACTCGCTCATTTTTCAGTTTCACCTAAATACGAGTAAATAGGTATTCAATTCATCAACTAATTTTTGATCAATTGGATTTATTATTATATTTACTTTAGGAGGATTAAGTGGTATTATTTTATCAAACTCTACGTATTATTGATATTAATCTACATGATACATATTTTGTTGTAGCTCATTTTAAATTGGTACCTACTAAAAAATTTGCCAAAAAGAGAATATTGTAAAGAATTGAGAGAACGAGCTAATAATGTCTTAATAATTTTTAAGTGGAATATATCCTACCACCCCCCCCCCCCGAGGGAAAGAAAAATTTTAACCAATTCAGAAATTTTTTTTGTTTTGGGTTCGTTTTTTTTTTTAGTGTATTGCAAAAAATTCCAATTTTGATGTCAATATGAGAAAGGTGGAGCGAGTGTTTTTATTGTTGTGGTAGCTGCCTGAGCTGATAATTTTTCTCATTTATAAATATTTTCCATTAAAAAAAATCATTCATCTTGCTATTATTTTTTGTAGCCATGTTATTTTTTTTTTATTGCATTCCATACGAAATCGAATTTTACCTCATTAATATTTCTCAATTGGCAGCTACCGGTTTTAATACCTAATTACGTAACCAATTAAGCGTTACGTTATGTTTATAAAATTGCATAATCGATGAATTCGAGGGAGATAGATGGATTTTCAATTCAAATCCTATCGTTGCCCATTTCGGTGAAAAATAATCCGCAATCGTCGATGATTCGTAAATCCCCAAAGGAAATCTCGCGAAATTTGGTCATCTTAGCCCTACCAAGATGACAGTATTGATCGTGAGCTGTTCGGTAATTCGAAGGGTTGCGAAGCCTTAGTCGCAGCACCCCAAAGATTTCGTTTCGTTGAAAGTGACGAAAGGCTTCAAAAGTTGCGCGCAGGGCGCTTAATATTAAGACGTCATTAAAAGAAAATTGGCGCCGTATTCTTTTCTTAAGCGTAGAAAATTAAATATACATTACCATTGTGTACGAGGAAAACAAAACAACAACACACAAATAACAACGGTCGTAACATTGTACTATCTGATGTAAAATAATGTAATAATGGACGGATGCGGTGCGCGAACAATCATCTATTAACTAATGAACAGCCTCCGTATACCTGTAGATTTCAGCGGTCTGAGCTCGACCAGCGTAAACACATTCACACGTTGATGCTAATAAGCCGGTACGCGGGAACATTGCCAACGGTCGGAATCTACTAACTTGACATTAATGTTAGCTAAAATATGCGTAAAAAGCGTTCCATCCGCGTAATTAAGTCATATCGTAGATCAATATGATGGTTATTTAGATTTCTCAACTTTCAAGTATCTGGTTTTCGTGTTTCCATCGTTTCATGTATTTGTTTAGCTACACGAGTGTGTTAAGATGTTTTCCAATACAATTCGAAAGGGGTTTATTTTTGGGGTTATTTACTCGACCAAACATCCGAGATGTTTATTTCGTATTTTCATTGTAAATAATCTACACCGAAATTTTCCTAATTACAAATATTATCAACTTGACGAAATTCTTTTCATATTTGAATAAATGCACTTGTTTATGTATATTACCGAAACCCGGCTCTCGCAAGCAAACCTAAGAATAGTTTTCAAGGTGATTTGGTTAAAATGTTACGCGTCTAGTTGGTGTATTCTTCATCGAAAAATTTACCAATTACGTAATGCGCAGCCACCAGCTATGTATGCATAGAAAACGAGCCAAAGCAAGAGAACAAGTTCAATTGGTGTGAAAAAAAGTATACCGTTATGGTCGTTGAAAACAAATTAATTTACAGGGTTACTTGAATTTTTGAGATGCTTAAGGTCTTTCACAAGGTGTCTAAACGGAACTACCTAGAAAGCAACACCAGTGGCAAGGAAAGGGGGCACATTGCCTCCGACTGGGTTTCTGAGAGGGCTCGTAGGACTCAAAGATGTAAATTTCACATTTTAACTTCTCACAATTTTAATTTAAAATTTTTCATGAATTAAAAAAAAAATTATTAGAATTGAGGCAAAATTGAAAATGAGAACTAAAAAATTATTATTGTCCACGACTAATTTTGGCTCCTTGTATGAGTGAAATACAATACTTATTCTTCATCGGTGAAGGTTATTTATCTATTTTCATTTCTTTTCATAAATGTTGAAGCAAATGTTGAATGAAATGTTGAACGAAATGTTGAAGCAAATGTTGAAGCAAATGTTGAAGCAGATGTTGAACTAATTCTTGAACGAAATGTTGAAGCAAACGTTGAACAAAATGTTGAAGCAGATGTTGAACAAATTCATGAACGAAATGTTGAAGCAAATGTTGAACGAAATGTTGAAGGAAACATTGAAGCAAATGTTGAACTAATTGTTGAACGAAATGTTGAACTAATTGTTGAACGAAATGTTGAAGCAAATGTTGAAGCAAATGTTGAAGCAAACGTTGAACGAAATGCGGAAGCAAATGTTGAACGAAATGTTGAAGCAAATGTTGAACGAAATGTTGAAGCAAACGTTGAACGAAATGTTGAACGAAATGTTGAAGCAAATGTTGAACTAATTGTTGAACGAAATGTTGAAGCAAATGTTGAAGAAAAATTTGAAGCAAATGTTAAAGCAAACCTTGAAGTAAATGTTGAAGCAAATGTTGAACGAAATGTTGAAGCAAACGTTGAACGAAATGTTGAACGAAATGTTGAAGGAAACGTTGAAGCAAATGTTGAACTAATTGTTGAACGAAATGTTGAAGCAAATGTTGAAGCAAACCTTGAAGTAAATGTTGAAGCAAATGTTGAACGAAATGTTGAAGCAAATGTTGAACTAATTGTTGAACGAAATGTTGAAGCAAATGTTGAACGAAATGTTGAACGAAATGTTGAAGCAAATGTTGAAGCAAATGTTGAACGAAATGTTGAAGCAAACGTTGAAGCAAATGTTGAATCAAATGTTGAACTAATTGTTGAACGAAATGTTGAAGCAAATGTTGAAGCAAACCTTAAAGTAAATGTTGAAGCAAATGTTGAACGAAATGTAGAAGCAAATGTTGAACTAATTGTTGAACAAAATGTTGAAGCAAATGTTGAAGCAAACCTTGAAGTAAATGTTGAAGCAAATGTTGAACGAAATGTTGAAGCAAACGTTGAACGAAATGTTGAAGGAAACGTTGAAGCAAATGTTGAAGCAAACGTTGAAGCAAATTTTGAAGGAAACGTTGAAGCAAATGTTGAAGCAAACATTGGAGCAAATGTTGAAGGAAACGTTGAAGCAAATTTAAGCAAATGTTGAACGAAATGTTGAAGGAATCGTTGAACGAAATGTTGAAGCAAACGTTGAACGAAATGTTGAACAAAATGTTGAAGGAAACGTTGAAGCAAATGTTGAAGCAAACGTTGAAGCAAATTTTGAAGGAAACGTTGAAGCAAATGTTGAAGCAAACATTGAAGCAAATGTTGAAGAAATGTTGAAGCAAATGTTGAAGCAAATGTTGAAGAAATGTTGAAGAATGTTGAACGAAATGTTGAAGCAAACGTTGAACGAAATGTTGAACAAAATGTTGAAGGAAACGTTGAAGCAAATGTTGAAGCAAACGTTGAAGCAAATGTTGAAGCAAACGTTGAAGAAATGTTGAAGCAAATGTTGAAGCAAACGTTGAAGTAAATGTTGAAGCAAACGTTGAAGGAAACGTTGAAGCAAATGTTGAACGAAATGTTGAAGCAAATGTTGAACGAAATGTTGAAGCAAACGTTGAACGAAATGTTGAACGAAATGTTGAAGGAAACGTTGAAGCAAATGTTGAAGCAAACGTTGAAGCAAATGTTGAAGCAAATGTTGAAGCAAATGTTGAACGAAATGTTGAAGGAAACGTTGAAGCAAATGTTGAACTAATTGTTGAACAAATGTTGAAGCAAATGTTGAAGCAAATGTTGAAGCAAACGTTGAACGAAATGTTGAAGCAAATGTTGAACGAAATGTTGAAGCAAATGTTGAACGAAATGTTGAAGCAAACGTTGAACGAAATGTTGAACGAAATGTTGAAGCAAATGTTGAACAAATGTTGAACGAAATGTTGAAGCAAATGTTGAAGAAAATGTTGAAGCAAATGTTGAAGCAAACGTTGAAGTAAATGTTGAAGCAAATGTTGAACGAAATGTTGAAGCAAACGTTGAACGAAATGTTGAACGAAATGTTGAAGCAAACGTTGAAGCAAATGTTGAACTAATTGTTGAACGAAATGTTGAAGCAAATGTTGAAGGAAACGTTGAAGCAAATGTTGAAGCAAATGTTGAACGAAATGTTGAAGGAAACGTTGAACGAAATGTTGAAGCAAACGTTGAACGAAATGTTGAAGCAAAATGTTGAAGCAAACGTTGAAGCAAATGTTGAAGCAAACGTTGAAGCAAATGTTGAAGCAAACGTTGAACGAAATGTTGAAGCAAATGTTGAAGCAAACGTTGAAGTAAATGTTGAAGCAAACGTTGAACGAAATGTTGAAGCAAACGTTGAACGAAATGTTGAAGCAAATGTTGAACGAAATGTTGAAGCAAACGTTGAACGAAATGTTGAAGCGAAATGTTGAAGAAACGTTGAAGCAAATGTTGAAGCAAACGTTGAAGCAAATGTTGAAGCAAATGTTGAAGCAAATGTTGAACGAAATGTTGAAGCAAACGTTGAAGCAAATGTTGAACAAATGTTGAACAAATGTTGAAGCAAATGTTGAAGCAAATGTTGAAGCAAATGTTGAACGAAATGTTGAAGCAAATGTTGAACGAAATGTTGAAGCAAATGTTGAACGAAATGTTGAAGCAAACGTTGAACGAAATGTTGAAGAAATGTTGAAGCAAATGTTGAACAAATGTTGAACGAAATGTTGAAGCAAATGTTGAAGAAATTTGAAGCAAATGTTGAAGCAAACTTGAAGAAATGTTGAAGCAAATGTTGAACGAAATGTTGAAGCAAACGTTGAACGAAATGTTGAACGAAATGTTGAAGCAAAGTTGAAGCAAATGTTGAACTAATTGTTGAACGAAATGTTGAAGCAAATGTTGAAGCAAACCTTGAAGTAAATGTTGAAGCAAATGTTGAACGAAATGTTGAAGGAATCGTTGAACGAAATGTTGAAGCAAACGTTGAACGAAATGTTGAACAAATGTTGAAGGAAACGTTGAAGCAAATGTTGAAGCAAACGTTGAAGCAAATGTTGAAGCAAACGTTGAAGAAATGTTGAAGCAAATGTTGAAGCAAACGTTGAAGTAAATGTTGAAGCAAACGTTGAAGGAAACGTTGAAGCAAATGTTGAACGAAATGTTGAAGCAAATGTTGAACGAAATGTTGAAGCAAACGTTGAACGAAATGTTGAACGAAATGTTGAAGGAAACGTTGAAGCAAATGTTGAAGCAAACGTTGAAGCAAATGTTGAAGCAAATGTTGAAGCAAATGTTGAACGAAATGTTGAAGGAAACGTTGAAGCAAATGTTGAACTAATTGTTGAACAAATGTTGAAGCAAATGTTGAAGCAAACCTTGAAGTAAATGTTGAAGCAAATGTTGAACGAAATGTTGAAGCAATGTTGAACTAATGTTGAACGAAATGTTGAAGCAAATGTTGAACGAAATGTTGAACGAAATGTTGAAGCAAATGTTGAAGCAAATGTTGAAGAAATGTTGAAGCAAACGTTGAAGCAAATGTTGAATCAAATGTTGAACTAATTGTTGAACGAAATGTTGAAGCAAATGTTGAAGCAAACCTTAAAGTAAATGTTGAAGCAAATGTTGAACGAAATGTTGAAGCAAATGTTGAACTAATTGTTGAACAAAATGTTGAAGCAAATGTTGAAGCAAACCTTGAAGTAAATGTTGAAGCAAATGTTGAACGAAATGTTGAAGCAAACGTTGAACGAAATGTTGAAGGAAACGTTGAAGCAAATGTTGAAGCAAACGTTGAAGCAAATTTTGAAGGAAACGTTGAAGCAAATGTTGAAGCAAACATTGAAGCAAATGTTGAAGGAAACGTTGAAGCAAATGTAAGCAAATGTTGAACGAAATGTTGAACAAAATGTTGAAGCAAACGTTGAAGCAAATGTTGAAGCAAATGTTGAAGCAAATGTTGAAGCAAACGTTGAATGAAATGTTGAAGCAAATGTTGAAGCAAACGTTGAAGTAAATGTTGAAGCAAACGTTGAAGCAAACGTTGAAGCAAATGTTGAACGAAATGTTGAAGCAAATGTTGAAGCAAATGTTGAACGAAATGTTGAAGCAAACGTTGAACGAAATGTTGAACAAATGTTGAAGGAAACGTTGAAGCAAATGTTGAAGCAAACGTTGAAGCAAATGTTGAAGCAAATGTTGAAGCAAATGTTGAACGAAATGTTGAAGGAAACGTTGAAGCAAATGTTGAAGCAAACGTTGAAGCAAATGTTGAACAAATGTTGAACTAATTGTTGAACGAAATGTTGAAGCAAATGTTGAAGCAAACCTTAAGTAAATGTTGAAGCAAATGTTGAACGAAATGTTGAAGCAAATGTTGAACAAATGTTGAACAAATGTTGAAGCAAATGTTGAAGCAAACCTTGAAGTAAATGTTGAAGCAAATGTTGAACGAAATGTTGAAGCAAACGTTGAACGAAATGTTGAAGGAAACGTTGAAGCAAATGTTGAAGCAAACGTTGAAGCAAATTTTGAAGGAAACGTTGAAGCAAATGTTGAAGCAAACATTGGAGCAAATGTTGAAGGAAACGTTGAAGCAAATTTAAGCAAATGTTGAACGAAATGTTGAAGGAATCGTTGAACGAAATGTTGAAGCAAACGTTGAACGAAATGTTGAACAAAATGTTGAAGGAAACGTTGAAGCAAATGTTGAAGCAAACGTTGAAGCAAATGTTGAAGCAAACGTTGAAGAAATGTTGAAGCAAATGTTGAAGCAAACGTTGAAATAAATGTTGAAGCAAACGTTGAAGGAAACGTTGAAGCAAATGTTGAACGAAATGTTGAAGCAAATGTTGAAGCAAATGTTGAACGAAATGTTGAAGCAAACGTTGAACGAAATGTTGAACGAAATGTTGAAGGAAACGTTGAAGCAAATGTTGAAGCAAATGTTGAAGCAAACGTTGAAGCAAATGTTGAAGCAAATGTAGAAGCAAATGTTGAACGAAATGTTGAAGGAAACGTTGAAGCAAATGTTGAAGCAAACGTTGAAGCAAATTTTGAAGGAAACGTTGAAGCAAATGTTGAAGCAAACATTGGAGCAAATGTTGAAGGAAACGTTGAAGCAAATTTAAGCAAATGTTGAACGAAATGTTGAAGGAATCGTTGAACGAAATGTTGAAGCAAACGTTGAACGAAATGTTGAACAAATGTTGAAGGAAACGTTGAAGCAAATGTTGAAGGAAACGTTGAAGCAAATGTTGAAGCAAACGTTGAAGCAAATGTTGAAGCAAACGTTGA
Source organism: Phenacoccus solenopsis (assembly GCA_009761765.1). Classification (NCBI taxonomy): domain Eukaryota; kingdom Metazoa; phylum Arthropoda; class Insecta; order Hemiptera; family Pseudococcidae; genus Phenacoccus; species Phenacoccus solenopsis. Next base: position 29,966 of record VFXL01000537.1, on the reverse strand, counting down.
AGAAATGTTGAAGCAAATGTTGAAGCAAACGTTGAAGTAAATGTTGAAGCAAACGTTGAAGAAAACGTTGAAGCAAATGTTGAACGAAATGTTGAAGCAAATGTTGAACGAAATGTTGAAGCAAACGTTGAACGAAATGTTGAACGAAATGTTGAAGAAATGTTGAAGCAAATGTTGAACGAAATGTTGAAGCAAATGTTGAAGCAAATGTTGAACGAAATGTTGAAGCAAACGTTGAAGCAAATGTTGAATCAAATGTTGAACTAATGTTGAACGAAATGTTGAAGCAAATGTTGAAGCAAACCTTAAAGTAAATGTTGAAGCAAATGTTGAACGAAATGTTGAAGCAAATGTTGAACTAATTGTTGAACAAAATGTTGAAGCAAATGTTGAAGCAAACCTTGAAGTAAATGTTGAAGCAAATGTTGAACGAAATGTTGAAGCAAACGTTGAACGAAATGTTGAAGGAAACGTTGAAGCAAATGTTGAAGCAAACGTTGAAGCAAATTTTGAAGGAAACGTTGAAGCAAACATTGGAGCAAATGTTGAAGGAAACGTTGAAGCAAATTTAAGCAAATGTTGAACGAAATGTTGAAGGAATCGTTGAACGAAATGTTGAAGCAAACGTTGAACGAAATGTTGAACAAATGTTGAAGGAAACGTTGAAGCAAATGTTGAAGCAAACGTTGAAGCAAATGTTGAAGCAAACGTTGAAGAAATGTTGAAGCAAATGTTGAAGCAAATGTTGAACGAAATGTTGAAGGAAACGTTGAAGCAAATGTTGAACTAATTGTTGAACAAAATGTTGAAGCAAATGTTGAAGCAAACCTTGAAGTAAATGTTGAAGCAAATGTTGAACGAAATGTTGAAGCAAATGTTGAACTAAATGTTGAACGAAATGTTGAAGCAAATGTTGAACGAAATGTTGAACGAAATGTTGAAGCAAATGTTGAAGCAAATGTTGAAGAAATGTTGAAGCAAATGTTGAAGCAAATGTTGAACAATGTTGAACAAATGTTGAAGAAATGTTGAAGCAAATGTTGAAGCAAACTTGAAGAAATGTTGAAGCAATGTTGAACGAAATGTTGAAGCAAATGTTGAACAATGTTGAACAAATGTTGAAGCAAATGTTGAAGCAAACTTGAAGAAATGTTGAAGCAAATGTTGAACGAAATGTTGAAGCAAACGTTGAACGAAATGTTGAAGGAACGTTGAAGCAAATGTTGAAGCAAACGTTGAAGCAAATGTTGAAGAAACGTTGAAGCAAATGTTGAAGCAAAATTGAAGCAAATGTTGAAGAAACGTTTGAAGCAAATTGAAGCAAATGTTGAACGAAATGTTGAAGAATGTTGAACGAAATGTTGAAGCAAACGTTGAACGAAATGTTGAACAAATGTTGAAGGAAACGTTGAAGCAAATGTTGAAGCAAACGTTGAAGCAAATGTTGAAGCAAACGTTGAAGAAATGTTGAAGCAAATGTTGAACAAACGTTGAAAGCAAATGTTGAAGCAAACGTTGAAGAAATGTTGAAGCAAATGTTTGAAGAAATGTTGAAGCAAATGTTGAACTGAAGCAAATGTTGAACGAAATGTTGAAGCAAACGTTGAAGAAATGTTGAAGCAAATGTTGAAGCAAACGTTGAACGAAATGTTGAAGCAAATGTTGAACGAAATGTTGAACAAATGTTGAAGCAAATGTTGAAGCAAATGTTGAAGCAAATGTTGAAGCAAATGTTGAACGAAATGTTGAAGCAAATGTTGAACGAAATGTTGAACAAATGTTGAAGCAAACGTTGAAGCAAATGTTGAACGAAATGTTGAAGCAAATGTTGAAGCAAATGTTGAACGAAATGTTGAAGCAAACGTTGAAGCAAATGTTGAAGCAAACGTTGAACAAATGTTGAACGAAATGTTGAAGCAAATGTTGAAGCAAACGTTAAGAAATGTTGAAGCAAATGTTGAAGAAATGTTGAAGCAAATGTTGAAGAATGTTGAACAAATGTTGAAGCAAATGTTGAAGCAAACGTTGAAGAAATGTTGAAGCAAATGTTGAACAAATGTTGAAGCAAACGTTGAAGAAATGTTGAAGAAATGTTGAAGCAAATGTTGAAGCAAATGTTGAACAAATGTTGAAGCAAACGTTTGAAGCAAATGAAGCAAATGTTGAAGCAAATGTTGAAGCAAAATGTTGAAGCAAATGTTGAACGAAATGTTGAAGAAATGTTGAACGAAATGTTGAAGCAAATGTTGAAGAAATGTTGAACAAATGTTGAAGAAACGTTGAAGCAAATGTTGAAGCAAATGTTGAAGCAAATGTTGAAGCAAACGTTGAAGAAATGTTGAAAGCAAATGTTGAACAAATTGAAGAAATGTTGAAGCAAATGTTGAAGAAATGTTGAAGCAAATGTTGAAGAAATGTTGAAGCAAATGTTGAACGAAATGTTGAAGCAAACGTTGAACAAATGTTGAAGAATGTTGAAGAAACGTTGAAGCAAATGTTGAACAAATGTTGAAGCAAATGTTGAAGCAAATGTTGAAGCAAATGTTGAAGAAATGTTGAAGAAAATGTTGAAGCAAATGTTGAACAAATTGTTGAACAAATGTTGAAGCAAATGTTGAAGCAAATGTTGAAGAAATGTTGAAGCAAATGTTGAACGAAATGTTGAAGCAAATGTGAACAACGTTGAACGAAATGTTGAAGCAAATTTGAACGAAATGTTGAAGAAATGTTGAAGCAAATGTTGAAGCAAATGTTGAAGCAAATGTTGAAGCAAACGTTGAAGCAAATGTTGAACAAATGTTGAAGCAAATGTTGAAGAAATGTTGAAGCAAATGTTGAAGCAAACGTTGAAGAAATGTTGAAGCAAACTTGAACGAAATGTTGAAGCAAATGTTGAACAAATGTTGAACAAAATGTTGAAGCAAATGTTGAAGCAAACGTTGAAGAATGTTGAAGCAAATGTTGAACGAAATGTTGAAGCAAATGTTGAACGAAATGTTGAAGAAACGTTGAAGCAAATGTTGAAGCAAATGTTGAAGAACAAATGTTGAAGCAAAATGAAGCAAATGTTGAAGCAAACGTTGAAGCAAATGTTGAAGCAAATGTTGAACGAAATGTTTGGAATGTTGAACGAAATGTTGAAGCAAATGTTGAACGAAATGTTGAAGCAAATGTTGAAGCAAACGTTGAAGCAAATGTTGAAGCAAACGTTGAAGCAAATGTTGAAGCAAACGTTGAATGAAATGTTGAAGCAAATGTTGAAGCAAACGTTGAAGGAAATGTTGAAGCAACGTTGAAAAACGTTGAAGCAAATGTTGAACGAAATGTTGAAGCAAATGTTGAAGCAAATGTTGAACGAAATGTTGAAGCAAATGTTGAACAAATGTTGAAGAAACGTTGAAGCAAATGTTGAACAAATGTTGAAGCAAACGTTGAAGCAAATGTTGAAGCAAATGTTGAAGCAAATGTTGAACGAAATGTTGAAGNAAATGTTGAAGCAAATGTTGAAGCAAACGTTGAAGAAATGTTGAAGCAAATGTTGAAGCAAACGTTGAACGAAATGTTGAAGCAAATGTTGAAGCAAATGTTGAAGAAATGTTGAACGAAATGTTGAACGAAATGTTGAAGCAAACGTTGAAGCAAATGTTGAACGAAATGTTGAAGCAAATGTTGAAGCAAACGTTGAAGAAATGTTGAAGCAAATGTTGAAGCAAATGTTGAAGCAAATGTTGAACGAAATGTTGAAGCAAACGTTGAAGCAAATGTTGAACGAAATGTTGAACGAAATGTTGAAGCAAACGTTGAATGAAACGTTGAACGAAATGTTGAAGCAAATGTTGAAGCAAACGTTGAACGAAATGTTGAAGCAAATGTTGAATCAAATGTTGAACGAAATGTTGAACATAATGTTAAAGCAAATGTTGAACGAAACGTTGAAGCAAATGTTGAATGAAATGTTGAAGCAAATGTTGAAGCAAATGTTGAAGGAAATGTTGAAGCAAACGTTGAAGCAAATGTTGAACGAAATGTTGAACATAATGTTGAACAAAATGTTGAAGCAAACGTTGAACGAAATGTTGAAGCAAACGTTGAAGCAAATGTTGAACGAAATGTTGAACGAAATGTTGAAGCAAATGTTGAAGCAAACGTTGAAGAAATGTTGAAGCAAATGTTGAAGCAAATGTTGAAGCAAATGTTGAAGCAAATGTTGAAGCAAACGTTGAACGAAATGTTGAAGCAAACGTTGAAGCAAATGTTGAAGAAATGTTGAACGAAATGTTGAAGCAAACGTTGAAGGAAACGTTGAACGAAATGTTGAAGCAAATGTTGAAGCAAACGTTGAACAAATGTTGAAGCAAATGTTGAATCAAATGTTGAACGAAATGTTGAACATAATGTATGTAAGCAAATGTTGAACGAAACGTTGAAGCAAATGTTGAATGAAATGTTGAAGCAAATGTTGAAGCAAATGTTGAAGGAAATGTTGAAGCAAACGTTGAAGCAAATGTTGAAGCAAATGTTGAAGCAAATGTTGAAGGAAATGTTGAAGCAAACGTTGAAGCAAATGTTGAACGAAACGTTGAAGCAAATGTTGAAGCAAATGTTGAAGCAAATGTTGAAGACGTTGAAGCAAATGTTGAAGCAAACGTTGAAGCAAATGTTGAAGCAAATGTTGAAGCAAACGTTGAAGCAAATGTTAAAGCAAATGTTGAATGAAATGTTGAAGCAAATGTTGAACGAAATGTTGAACGAAATGTTGAACGAAATGTTGAAGCAAACGTTGAAGCAAATGTTGAACGAAATGTTGAACGAAATGTTGAAGCAAACGTTGAACGAAATGTTGAAGCAAATGTTGAAGCAAACGTTGAGCGAAATGTTGAAGCAAACGTTGAAGCAAATGTTGAAGCAAACGTTGAAGCAAATGTTGAACGAAATGTTGAACGAATGTTGAACGAAATGTTGAAGCAAACGTTGAAGCAAATGTTGAACGAAATGTTGAACGAAATGTTGAAGCAAATGTTGAAGCAAACGTTGAATGAAATGTTGAAGCAAATGTTGAAGCAAATGTTGAAGCAAATGTTGAAGCAAATGTTGAAGCAAACGTTGAACGAAATGTTGAAGCAAACGTTGAAGCAAATGTTGAACAAAATGTTGAACAAAATGTTGAAGCAAACGTTGAACGAAATGTTGAAGCAAATGTTGAAGCCAACGTTGAAGCAAATGTTGAACGAAATGTTGAAGCAAATGTTGAACGAAATGTTAAAACAAACGTTGAAGCAAATGTTGAACGAAATGTTGAAGCAAACGTTGAAGAAAATGTAGAAGGAAACGTTGAACGAAATGTTGAAGCAAATGTTGAAGCAAACGTTGAACGAAATGTTGAAGCAAACGTTGAAGCAAACGTTGAAGGAAATGTTGAAGCAAACGTTGAAGCAAATGTTGAAGCAAACGTTGAACGAAATGTTGAAGCAAATGTTGAACGAAATGTTGAATCAAATGTTGAACGAAATGTTGAAGCAAATGTTGAACGAAATGTTGAAGCAAATGTTGAACTAAATGTTGAACGAAATGTTGAAGCAAATGTTGAAGCAAACGTTGAATAAAACATTGAACGAAATGTTGAAGCAAATGTTGAAGCAAACGTTGAAGCAAATGTTGAATCAAATGTTGAACGAAATGTTGAACATAATGTTGAAGCAAATGTTGAACGAAACGTTGAAGCAAATGTTGAATCAAATGTTGAAGCAAATGTTGAAGGAAATGTTGAAGCAAACGTTGAAACAAATGTTGAATCAAATGTTGAACGAAATGTTGAACATAATGTTGAAGCAAATGTTGAACGAAACGTTGAAGCAAATGTTGAATCAAATGTTGAAGCGAACGTTGAAGCAAATGTTGAACGAAATGTTGAATCAAATGTTGAACGAAATGTTGAACATAATGTTAAAGCAAATGTTGAACGAAACGTTGAAGCAAATGTTGAACGAAATGTTGAAGCAAATGTTGAAGCAAATGTTGAAGCAAATGTTGAAGCAAACGTTGAACGAAATGTTGAACAAAATGTTGAAGCAAACGTTGAACGAAATGTTGAAGCAAACGTTGAAGCAAATGTTGAACGAAATGTTGAACGAAATGTTGAAGCAAATGTTGAAGCAAACGTTGATGAAATGTTGAAGCAAATGTTGAAGCAAATGTTGAAGCAAATGTTGAAGCAAACGTTGAACGAAATGTTGAAGCAAACGTTGAAGCAAATGTTGAACGAAATGTTGAACGAAATGTTGAACGAAATGTTGAAGCAAACGTTGAAGCAAATGTTGAACGAAATGTTGAACGAAATGTTGAAGCAAATGTTGAAGCAAACGTTGAATGAAATGTTGAAGCAAATGTTGAAGCAAATGTTGAAGCAAACGTTGAACGAAATGTTGAAGCAAACGTTGAAGCAAATGTTGAACGAAATGTTGAACGAAATGTTGAACGAAATGTTGAAGCAAACGTTGAACGAAATGTTGAAGCAAACGTTGAAGCAAATGTTGAACGAAATGTTGAACAAAATGTTGAAGCCAACGTTGAAGCAAATGTTGAACGAAATGTTGAAGCAAATGTTGAACGAAATGTTAAAACAAACGTTGAAGCAAATGTTGAACGAAATGTTGAAGCAAACTTTGAAGAAAATGTAGAAGGAAACGTTGAATGAAACATTGAACCAAATGTAGAAGGAAACGTTGAATGAAACATTGAACCAAATGTTGAAGCAAACGTTGAACGAAATGTTGAAGCAATAGTTGGAGCAAACGTTGAACGAAATGTTGAAGCAAACGTTGAACGAAATGTTGAAGCAAACGTTGAAGCAAACGTTGAAGGAAATGTTGAAGCAAACGTTGAAGCAAATGTTGAAGCAAACGTTGAACGAAATGTTGAAGCAAATGTTGAACGAAATGTTGAATCAAATGTTGAACGAAATGTTGAAGCAAATGTTGAACGAAATGTTGAAGCAAATGTTGAACGAAACGTTGAAGCAAATGTTGAATCAAATGTTGAAGCAAACGTTGAAGCAAATGTTGAAGGAAATGTTGAAGCAAACGTTGAAACAAATGTTGAATCAAATGTTGAACGAAATGTTGAACATAATGTTGAAGCAAATGTTGAACGAAACGTTGAAGCAAATGTTGAATCAAATGTTGAAGCAAACGTTGAAGCAAATGTTGAAGCTAGAGCAATAAGTATTATTCGATTAATAATTCAAAATTTTAGTTATGAAATTGTTATTATATTATATATATTTTTTTTATATTTTTTATTAAAAATATAAATATTATTTTTATTAATTTTTTTATTTTTAAAAGAATAATAGTTTTTTTTAGATTTGTAATTTTTTATTATTACGTTGAACGAAATGTTGAAGCAAATGTTGAACAAAATGTTGAACGAAATGTTGAAGCAAATGTTGAAGCAAACGTTGAATGAAACGTTGAACGAAATGTTGAAGCAAACGTTGAAGGAAATGTTGAAGGAAATGTTGAAGCAAATGTTGAAGCAAACGTTGAATGAAACGTTGAAGCAAATGTTGAACAAAATGTTGAAGCAAATGTTGAATGAAATGTTGAAGCAAATGTTGAACAAAATGTTGAAGCAAATGTTGAACGAAATGTTGAAGCAAACGTTGAAGCAAATGTTGAACGAAATGTTGAAGCAAACTTTGAAGCAAATATTGAACGAAATGTTGAAGCAAATGTTGAACAAAATGTTGAACGAAATGTTGAAGCAAACGTTGAAGCAAATGTTGAAGCAAACGTTGAATCAAATGTTGAATCATAAGGCATTTCAATAGGGTGAGGTATAGATTTTATCAGTGTTGTTTTGGTTATTGGTGTTGCTGTGGTTTTAGTTTCATTAAGTAGTTGTTAAGTTTTGTCTAGTTGTTGTATTGGTTGTAGGTTCTTGTTGAATTAGGTTTATGTTTCTGTCGAAGTTTCATGGAGGGTTTTTCTTTGTCTGTTTGCTTGCTTGTTTCTTTCTTTCTTTTTTCGTCTTTTTTTAATTTTTAATTTTATTTTTCAATAACTTTCTTTTGATTACCCCAATATCTTTTTGAGAATTCTCACACTCGCTGTGCGGAGATTCGTATTTTAATTGGGGATTGTGCATTAGTAGCTTCGCCGATCTTTTGATCGCTACGCTAGGTTTGCATTTGCCGACTTTGTTAGACGTTAAATAGAAGTGAAAATATACAAGAAGCCATTGGAGTGCATTTCTCATGCACAGAGAATAATGTAGGTTGTCCTCCTAAATAAAGAACCAACTCCTCGCCTTGGCTTATGAGCTGAAAAGAGGGCATGGGCAGGGTCAGTTAAGAATCGTTCTTGGTGGCGCTCAACTGTGACTTGTGGTTTGGAGAATTTGCATGTTGAAAAAGACTCGAGAAAAATGTATACCTTCATTTTAAAGCCATACTTGAGGAAATGTAGGAAGTTTAGTAAGAATTTTATACAAGATTTTAATGTATTTTTAGTAATTGTAAAATTGCTTAAACTTTGCAGAAATTAAAAGGGAAGATATGATTGGTTAATAGGAACTGTTTGTTTTATTAACATTTATGTTTCAGCTCAGTTTATGTTATGACTCTTTTATGATGTAAATAATGGTGTAATAACATGTTGGTGTTTATTCTACAGTTTTGTATCTTTATGTGGCATTGTGAAAGGGTTGTATTGTAGAATTTTAAGTGTAAGCAGTTACTACTCATAAAATATGTAAAGTAACAATAGCTTACACATAGATTATGTAAACTGTGTTATTTCAATAATGATTAATGATAAATTGATATTTGGAAATGTTAAAGTTTGGAGGTGGCTCTAACTCGATCTATTATTTTGCCTCGTCAGCCAGTGGTACCGAATAGTTAAATTTATCAGCAAATAATAAATTTTTGATGTCTTGAGGAGTATCATGATTCGTTGTTTTTTAGATAGCAATCTCGGTCATATAACTCTTTATATCAATATGTGTGTTAACATGGTGTTATTAATTTCTTTCTTTATTTAATATTCGCATCTCCAATTCTGAATTTTCTAACTGCTTTACGATATTTGCTACCTTTTAGTTATATCTTTATCAGTAATTTCTTTCGCTAATAAGTTCCCAAAGTGAAACGTACATGTATTATGCTAAACTGAAAATGGCAGCAACCGGCCCATCACGACCATGTTTGAAGCATTTTAACACCCCCAAGTGCTAAATTCTCTTTATCCACAAAAAAGTATTCCTTATTTCATTTCTTTTCATTTTTTCTTACGGGATTAAGAAATTAACATATAATTAATCGTTTCTCTATGATTTCAATCTATAATTTATAAGATTATGAATGTTTTCAAACTTTCATCGTTTCATTCTAGTTAATTGAGCAACAGTGATTTTGGAAGAAATGAATTTAAATCATTCAAATAACCTGTAAAAAATTATTTAAATTATAAAATTTGAGTTGATAAATTCTTAAATTATTCATTATGCCATGATGAAGTGAAACAAAATGAAATAGGTGATTTTTTTTCATGAAAGGGAATTTCGCGTTCGAAGTTGTTGAAATCAGTTGAAGACAGTGTATTCTCACACGCTAACTTCTTGTTTCTTCTTCTTAATGCATCTCTTGCTTTCGATCCTTCATTGGAACAACCTCCTCTTCCAATAATTATCGAGTCCATTCGCCAGCTCAAGACTCGAACGAGGAAAAATTGCAAGCGAATACTTCTGCGAGCAATTTCGATTGAGACTGCATCCTCGGATTTTCACGTAGCGACGATAATTTTTCAACGCACGTAATCCGAAACGGGCTTAAATCTAAAGCGCAATCTAAAGCTCGCATCTTGGAGGCCAATTTGTCAAACAGTTCGCTTCCACAATCGCTTTTAATATTTGTTCATTGACAAGAGCGACCGCTCAATAGATAAAACTTAGGTCGGCCTAATGGGCTCGGTATTAAAGAATAATTTATCTACACATGGAGGCCGCTTCCCCCATTTAGCTGGTAAAATTTACCCATCCCGAAAAAATGTTATCTGCGTAAAATTTACGACCGACCTTGGCCAAAAGTTAAAGATAAAATATTAATTTTTCCGGAAGCGTTTTTCGCCGACTCCATCACCGCGTCGAATGCTACTTTTTATTGCGGCACCGGAAAAGAAAACGGGGTATGGTCGAAGGTGCCGCGACCCCTCGTTTCGTAACGACGCGAAACATTTTTAATTTGATACACCTTTCGTTCGGTCGCGTGAATTTTTCCCACATAAACTCGGCAACGAGGCGAAAAAATTTTCATAAAATACTCGTTAAATTTCTCGGTGCGTCGTTGATAACGATATTTTTTCATTCCAGATACTTCTCATTCTAATTACGAGCGCTCCTTTTCATTCTACGGATTATTAAATGTTTAAAAAACTAAATTAAAATTCTCGTCTTATTAAAAATCTACATCCTAAGGGTACCCGGGATACGGCTCCCATTTACATTTTCTCTACCCACCGTTTACTTGTACTGTGCATTTCGGAAAAGCGTAAATTAAAAATCTCTCATTAACGTGTTAACACCGAGCATCGATTATTTTAATCGTAATGCCATCGAGTAAACTAGGTTATATGTACTTGGTTGCCTTCTTCGTTGAATTATAATTATAATAAATTATTTATACAGTGGGCGTTTCGTATTACAGAGGTATGAAAAAAATACACCGTTAATAAACCATACGTGCTTACTTATACCGTTTAGCCGTTGCAATTGCGAATTAGACGAGGGTTCGCTCGGTCGTCCGGCGTCCCATGCTATGTACTTGGTCACGATATGGCTCCTTTGACCGTCGTAAATCTCCTCATTTCACCCCACCAGCTTTCCTTTTGTACTGCCTCAGTTATGTCGTAAATGACAATAAAGGTTGAGAAAAATATTCGTTAATCTAAAATTTATTCAAATATGGGTACCTTGCGAAAAGCAAGAATTTTTTTCCGAACCGTATCGATGGTGAATTATTCATACTTACTTACCTTGTGAAAGTAACGATACGTTTTTATTTTTGGGCGAATTTAAGGCAATCGAACAAAGCTTATCTTCCATTTCAACGGCTTCAGAAAATGACAATCCGTCGTTCGCAGATTCGTGTGAATTTCATTTACTGGGAAAAAGGAATGAAGTTATTTTCAGCCATTATAAGTACGATATAACAAGTTCGATCAATACGAGATATCTTCCCAAGTGAAAATCCGTATGCCTATACTCTCCTTCATAAATGAACATTTTTTCAACGAAATATTTTACTATCAAATGGTTTTAAATAATTGAATCATATACAGGGCGTTTCGCGAAACGTTGCGTTTCCTTTGTTAAGTGAATAGTCAACCATCATGAAGTAAAAGTGATAATATTTGCCTACTTAAATATTGAAGGAGCTGAAATATATAGTTTTGAAATTATGTAATGACTAGCCGAGCTGAATCTTCAACTGGGACTTGTTCAGGTTTGCAGAGTACGCTGCTAATCCCTTCATGCCTTCAGTCAAACTTGTGGACATAATATGAGTGAAGTATGGGGAAAATTCCCATCAAAGGGGACTTTTTAAATGTCAAGAGTATCGGCCTAAACAGCATACTAAAAGTCCCCATCGCTAGGGAATGAGCTAACATCCGTGGAATCATCTACAAATTCGGTTTTTGACTGCTTTCTCCATAAATATGGTCTCTATGTGAAAAATGGTTCTATTCAAAGTTGACCTACATAAAATTTTCTATAAAAAATTATTTATACATTTTTAACGTACAGTGCCCCCCTTACCGCTAAAACCACGTTCAAAATTAAAAATGTTTGCATTGAAAGCAATTATATGGAAAAATCGCGGTGAAATTGTCTATTTTGTTGTATTTCAGGTAGGATATGTATAGGATAGAAAAAGACACTTGGCACCCCTGGAGGGTTTGAGGGATGTAACATCAATACTTGCAATATCGCTATTGCATTTCTAATGCTACTTTTGCCTAGTATAGTGTTATATAATACCGAAATAATTGTCCTTTTTTGAACGCATATTCTACGCTACTAGCCAAATTTTTATTTTTATTTTGAGTGAATTAAAGCTTACACTTCAGTCGCCAAAATTTTCATTTTTAAAGTATTTTATTCGGCAAATTTGCCGTTGTTATCACCCCTGAAAAAAACACCTGGTTTTGCACCAAGGTAAGCAAATTATCATACACAAGTGTCACATAAGTAGTCCTACATGTATCATGAAGGAGCTCATATTGAGGTGAAAGACCACGCACTATTTTCGGCAAATCATTGATAAGTATTCCATTCTTTTCAGGGAGTGTGAAGTGGTTTATCATCTGATCATTTATGATACATGATGGTATTTTCAAAATGTGTTGCATAATATCAAATAGTTATGAATGTATTGGTGTTTTTTGTTTTTTGAAGACGAAACAAGATGTTTTTAAAATGTTTTTCAATGATGAACAAAGTATAAAACTACATTCATTATAGGTTACAAGTAAAATCATATAAAAACAGAATATTCACTTAATAAATTTTATGAATACATTGAAATTGTTATACTTTGACAATTGTTTTATACGATTTAAATTGACTACATCCCAGGTTGCTCTTCTAGTTTCAATGCTAGGTCCCCGAAAAAATTACAGAATGAGAATGTAAAACTGACCAAATTTTATAAACTGAAAAAAGACATAAACTTCTTACTGATGCATTACAACTTACTCAGTGCCCTACAGTGTTTCTATGTCTTGATAGACTGGAAAGAAAATGGTATTCCTTTTTACACCGTCTGCATATGTAAATTCTTGCACATTGACATATTTGAGCATGCTGCTCTTTCAGCCTGTAATGGGAGAAACTTTCTCCGCAACCGGTTCCATACTATTGGTCTCCATTTTGCTTTATTTACACTTCCTTGAAAAATATAAATATGATTGTGGAATTTTAAAACTTATAGGAAAACTGCCTTAGATTACAATAATTCATTATGAAAATCTTAACTATTTAGAAACTTACAAATTTGGCTGTACTAGCTTTGTCTTTACTCTTGTCTACTTTCTGTTTGGCGGAAGCTGTTGTCTGCTAGTTTACTTGAGGCTGTAATGTAATAAAAAATTACAATTGCAGCATACATTTGAAAGCGTAATGGGCTTTTGTCTTTGGTAGTACGACCGTTTGTTTAAGTAGTACATGCCCAGCCATTCTAATACTACCTAATACTACAAACAATACAAATATGAAAGAAATGAAACATTTTTGAAGCAGAACACAAAAAAGTTAGACTACAAGTAACAAAAGTTGTCGCTTTTTTAAACTAATAAGAAGAACTGAAACAACTTTTCGCAAAAATATACCTTGCATTGCATACATATGTAGTTTGAAAACACATGATTTTTTTAATGAAACTATGTGTAGTTTTTGTTTTTTAGTTTTGAGAAGTGGGTCTTGTAAGTATATTAACGTATACTAAAAATAATGTTGAACTCGTTCATGTAAAATCGAGTTACCGGCCACTAAATGGTTGCCCATTCGCAGTGAAGAAGAGTGTGTACCGTGCGCGCAAATGATTACTTACACACCAGCGCAAAAATGTATTAAAACTAGTTTTTCTAAATTTAGAAAATAATATCACAAGTTTTGAAATGGTCTTTTATCCCTGTTTCTAATTTAATTATGTTACAAAATTAATTAAAAATATAAATAAACCCCCATTTTCTTGTTATAACATTAATTTCAAAATTGCATGAATGAGTTTTTGAACATTTTTGTGCTGGTGTGTAAGTAATTACTTGCGCGCACGGTATAAGGAAATAGGTGGGTATATAGACATAGCAGCGTAACTTGTTTAGCGAATGTTTCTTGTTGTTTTAAACGATTCTACAAATGGTTTGAATGTTTTATTGTTTTTTCGTTGATTGACTCGAAAACCAATGTTTTCCGAATGTTTTTCATTTAAAATAAAAAATATAAAATTGCACTCGTGGCCAACAGTAAGAGGAAACATCAAAAAACGTGTTAAGAACTCGGTGAATTTCTTGAAAATATTGAAATTATTAAACTCATGACCTGTTCTAGTGTTCTATATGTCGATTTTGAATTTGATTCACTCGAAATAAAAATAAAAATTTGGCTGGTAGTGCAGAATATGCATTGTTCTCAAAACATAAGGCATGCAATAAAATCTAACTGTAACATTTTTTCATATAGACCGGAAGCTTGAGTTCTAGCGGGGCCTAGACATCCATTTCATGCTGAAATGATTTCCAAAACATTAATAATACCCTAAAACGATACCCAAACCAATTTAATTGATTGTGCTCAAGCTGTCCATCACGTTTTTGAAAGAACTTTCAAATTCAATGAGTTTTCTAATTCACTCATCTCCAAAATCAGGCCAAGTAAACAAAATCGAACTCCGTATTACGTCGTCTCTTGCTTGTATAGACACGTTGGTTACTAACATACCTGTTTCGGATTTTTTTTTCATCTGTTTGCGGATCGCTGCTTATCATAATACTGTCAATCGCATTATTCTACGCATCGATAGTTTTTTCAACTATCAATTTATATGTTTATTCAGTTTGTCGACTTTGTTAAAATTTAGCTAATTTGCCAACATTTGCCAAATGAGGAATTACACGGGGGGGGGGGCAACACCCCTTACACCCTCTCGATCACAACATCGCTGTTTTTTTTAGCTTAGCTTTGCAAGTTTCAATTTTTTCATTCTTCTGTAATTATTATATGTACCATCTTGAGTCGAGTCAAATTTTTATTCGCGATAGAAAATTTTCTCTTGTGGAGAACACGTACATGAAAAAAAAAATACATACCTATTCCATCTATTTAATGGTTCATAATTTTTCCGAATAAAAAATTTTCCATATGAGTTCAATTTATTATTTTTAAGGTTACTTTTGATTTATAACATTCTGAAAAGGTTTCAACAAGAATAAATTACCTCTGAAAAAGAATTACATAAAAATATTCAACTTACTGTAACTCCTTCAATTTGCGAAATAGGCAATTAATTAATGATAATTTTTTTTATTTCCGGAAGTACTTTCAATGTTCCATGGTTAAGCTTTAACAGACGTTTCTTTGGAGACTCTGTATACAAATACAAATAATTTTACATGGAGAAACGTACAAATTATTATTAAAAAAATATTATATACATATTTCGGTGATGCGAACGTCGTTGAAAAAAATATTTAATCATAATTGAATATAAATACGTAATAATAATTTTACTGTTCAACTCATCAAGCGATATTTTCCAATCAATAATTCCTATAAAATTCAGAATTAAATAAAATTATTAAATTTAATTTTCAATATTCGATGAAAAATATTTTATACGGTAAATTCTATACAATTTTATAAACATGTCTTTAAAGTAACTACATTCGATACGTATGCGAAAACAGATTCGTACATTTCAGCACAACTACGAAGATGAAAAAACCCGAAACAGAAACCTACCCGAACCGTTATATTCAACCATTTCGAAAATTTGATAATAAAATTCCAAACACGCTCGGCTTACAATTTCTCCGCATCTCATCCTCGAACAGCTAAATCCCGCCGACGAAAAACTTTCAAATCACGATTGCCATTCCGCCTGAAATCCGAGCTGGAAAAATTGGCGTATTTACGGCGCCCCTGTATGCAATTTCATTAACGCAACGTTGCAGACGCCAGCGCCATTCTCTGAATCGACCAATTAATCGCGAGTAAATTAATTAACCGGAGTCGGTTGACGTTCGCCCACAGCGTTAAATCCGCGCGAATACGTTACTCTTGTGAAACCACGTCGACGATAAAATTTTGTCAACACAGAAAGCACATTTTCATTATTTGCATAAATTGCCTGACCCGGCTCGCCGTACCCGGACCTTTCGTAAACACCGCAAAATCCACTTATAAAAGGAACGCTCCGTCGTAAAAAAAAATTACCCTATTTATAATCCAAAAAATAAACCGGATCCAGTAATTGAACTTAATAAACCTATTAATTAACCTATAACACGATACCGTAAAATAGAATTACTCTCACTTCCGCTCCCTCCGGCGTGTTTCTCGGTCGCAAAAAAATTATAAGTCATTAGAAAAAATTGTATTTGAAAAAAAAAGTGATACAAAAGCAAAAATAACAGGAAAAAATTATAATAGATAATCTACCATATTAGTAATTTTTATCAAAGCGAATAAAATTTAAAATGTTAATAATATCGACGTCGACACATTTCCAGCACTTCCTGCTCATTTGAGAGCTCCTCCTTTTCCCTCGCCAACGATTTCACAACATCGTATCGCTCGGCGAACAAATTTTCCTTCGCTTTGACGTTACGTATTATCAACAAATGTTATAAAGAAAGTTTTTTTTTTTTTTTTACACGAAATCTAAAAAGAATATCTTAAAAATGACTTAATTAATAACTCGAAGATACAAAGAAACGAGATACATTTTTAAAGGTGTTTTCGAATATACATTACAGAGTTCGTTTTCGTTTTTCCTTTTTTTTTTCCCTCGCTTTAAAATATGTATATTCTATTTGATTAAGAATTCATATACGTACAGAAGCTAACTCACGAATATTTTATACCTCAGCTACATCGAAGCGCACACGCTTTTAGGTTTTACCTTTTCTCGTATATTGCAGACGTTTTCAGTGGTCCCTAATATTTACGTTGGCATTGCGCATACACAGCATTCGTGTCTCGAACTCGGTTATTAAAAATTACACATATGAAGGAAAAAAAAATTCGTATATATAGCATAAACGATACTTATAAATTAAGTAGGTATAAACAAGAATGTATATATTATCACCGAAACGAAATCAAACCGATATATTCACAATATAAAACCAAGAAAATAGTCACTCGTTGGAACATCCCATTGGTGGCCACTAGGCCTCGTTCTACATAACGAGCAGAAAAAATACACGGAAGTTGAACACGTAGCTACTCGGAGAACAGCCTACATTGTGTTGCGAAGAATATACAAGTAAACTCAGCTCTAATCGTAAAAACGATTCGAAAAATCGACACCAGAATTTCAACGCATCGAAAATAACGACTCAAAATCAATAAAAATTCGAGCCAGTTGATAACTAGTCGAAACACTCCTGCAGTTGTAGAGGAAGGCAATGACTAAAGTGAAAAGTTGCAGTCTTACTCATATATCTAATGAAATTAAATTTTTTTTTCATCTTTAATTCGTATGATAAAAGTTATGCAAAAAAAAGGAAAAACAATCTAAAGCCATTTTATTGAAAGCTTGTTAAAATAAGTATTAAAGATAATTCTTTAATTTAGTCACAACAGATTCCTCGAGTAATAACGAAATTATGTTGATAAGGTAACAAGAATTAGCGAGGTTCTCTCGAAGAATTGTTTTAATCAAATAATGGCTATAATGACACACAACGGTTGTTAAGAAGTGGGGGGTGGGGGAGAAAGGGACATTATACCACGTTGTTTTGAAAATTTTTATTTCAACTGAACATTTCTCCTACCTCACAGCCATATCATTGGAACAAAAATTGAAAATTAGGTGCGCCGAAGTTATCGTTTAAATAATTTATTCAAGGGGAGGGAGGATAGTGCGAGGAAGTGCCTGGGCCATGCCAGTAATGATGATCGCATAAGTTTTAAAAAATTACAAAAAATTCCGAATCCCTAATTCACAAGGAGCATATCCTCAAATTTAAGATTTATCTTCATTTTATGAGGTTTGAGAACCCGTAGGAGAGTACAAATTGGAAATAATTTCCATTTTGAAATGCACCACAAGAGTTCGAATGTTGTTGGACATATAATACGACTTTCAAAAATAGGATTCTTTCGTAAAAATGGGAAAAAATTTTAGAGCACCTGAAAATTGAAAAGTTTCAGAAAAACAAAACATTTTATTCTTTGGACCGCAAAATAACTCCCCCTTGAGCCAAAAAAAATGTCAATTGTTCAAAATTCGACTCCATTTAGGATGTTTTTGGTGTTTTTTGAGAGTGAGATTTGTAGTAGCTTGCTTCGAGATTATCAAGTAGCTAACCTTAACACGTGTCTAGAATTTCTCGAAAAAAAAAAATACATATACAGTGTGTCCCATTGATTTTCGACCTCTTCAGCGCAAAACTCTCTCTTAAGAGATTTTAATAAAGGTATTTTGGATTTGCTACGAGGTAACGCTGACTTAAACGAGAACATCTCGAATCAGTGTTACTAGACAACGAATCTAAAATACTCCTATTTAAGCTATTTGAGATTTTTGCGCTGAAGGGGTCGAAGATCAATGGGACGCACGGTACATATCACTTCACTCTATTCCTAAACAATTATTTTTCGGAGGTGTAGGGGTGATGGGAGGGGGGGGGTGAAAAAACGAAAGTATGTTATGATATTCACTCTTTAAAAAAAAAAAAAAAAAAAAACAAACAAACAAATCAATACAACACAAAAGTCGTTTAAGCACAAACAAATGTGCAGAAGCGGTTTATAAGCGATAACAATGACATGAAATTCTCGAGAGGTCAAATAAAAGAAAAGACTGAAATGAATGATGAAAGGTTGAATAAAGCAACCATTCGATCACGTTGTGATCCGAGAGCTAATTAGCGAAAATATCATTTCAATTTTGGAAACCGGTTTCAAATAGAAAAGAACTAGCTTCAAAATGAATTTCACCTGGAAATGACACAAATTTTCCGTAAATGTTATTCCAGGCGTGAACTGTATTTTGAAAACCGGTTACAACCGATTCTATCGATGCAACTGGTTTGCGTTGAAATCTCGTTTGAATGGCTTTTAAATTCATATCTGATCCTATATGGATTGCCATCTATAAATATGAAAAGTAAAATTTCGATAAGTAATTTTGGACTATTCTGAAAAGCATCTCAAAATTAGTAACAGAACCAGTTTCTGAAAAAAATTCAAGATATTGGAACCAATTTATCAGTTCATTCAGACGACTCTGTTCGAAATTCAAGAAAGGAAATCGATGATTTATTTTTCACAATGAAGCAAAATTTATATTTTTTCCAAAAATTCAAACCAGTTTTAAAACCCTAGCAAACCGGTTCTTCGGTACATCATCATGAATTATATGCATATCAAGGTAACTTTTCAGATAATCATGTAATTGACTCATTAAGCTATAAAGGGGCCCCTCAAATGCATGTTAATCATTATTATTAAGCGACATTCTGGAAATCACCTCAAACCAGTTATGGAACTAGTTTGCAAAAAAATAATAATAATAGTAGTAATAATAATAAAAACATCAGAACATATAATTCGTCAATTCATTAAGATGATTACATCTTGAATTTAAGATAGAAGGAGAAAACAATGGTTTATTTTTCACGACTTCAATTTTTTTCGAAAATTTGAACCGGTTTCAAAATCTTCATGAACCAGTTCTTCGATACATCACTACCAACTGGATACATCTAGGCATCAGATTTGAATCATATCAAACAACAAATTATAAATCACGAGTTTAAACCGGTTCACCGATCACGACTTTTAACCGGTTTTTAACTTAGGTTTTCCAAAAATACCGCGTCGGTACGTCTATGTTCATCGTGTCGTTCTCATGTTTCCCAAGCTAAATAACGAATCGAAGAAACACCAACCACAATTACCATCTACCACAT
The DNA here is from genome assembly GCA_009761765.1 of Phenacoccus solenopsis. NCBI lineage: Eukaryota > Metazoa > Arthropoda > Insecta > Hemiptera > Pseudococcidae > Phenacoccus > Phenacoccus solenopsis. The sequence continues at coordinate 10,269 of VFXL01000537.1, read as the reverse complement.
CCCTTCGAATGACCCCTCCCCATCCCTAGTAAATTCGACCGTCTAACGCACGCCGATACATCAACTCGTATAACATAATTAGCCGCTTTTATGCGACCTAACCGCTTCGAATTAAATTACACACATCTAAAAGCATCAAGTAACCGCGACGACCGCGTCTCGAGAACCTCAGAATTCGACATAAGACTGAGATTATAATTAAATTGGTTACCCGGTATCGCCTGATTATTCGCCAATTTACAAACCACACCTTGGATTTATTCCGTTCCGGTCGCAACAAAAAATCACAAGCGAATAAGGCTTACGAAATCCAAGTAATAATCAATATAGGTAAAGATATGTATTACAAGTGGTAACAATAGTATTACAAAATAATAATACAAGTGCCAATAATAAAAGTAAACACTAACGAGCTTAAGAACACTTCTTTTTAAAAATATTCTTTTCTTGTTTTTAATCATCGAGAAACGAAAAATAATGAAAACAAAAAACAGAAGAAAAAACCGATTGGAATTGAAAACAAAAAACAAAACAATTCATCGAAGCGTTCGAAGAAATAAAAACTGGGAAAGGGAAGGGAGAAATTGGAGAATAAGACCCGATTGAGAACGAAAAACAAAAAAAAAAAAACCGAAGAAAAAAAAACAGAACAAAATTAAGTTACAAAAATGAAAAACTGAAGATTCTGTAAAAAGATAAAAGTAAATATATTTATATATGTATATATGTATAGGTATGTACATACGTAAAGATAATAGAAATTTACAAAACAAAATTACAATAAATTAACAAAGAAAGTTTAAAGAAGAAAAACAAGAGAAAATTTTTTCAAATGTGATAAAAAATTTAACTACCTTAAAAATTAAATTTTTCTACATTTTCATAGATTAAAAAGTACATGGTCTTTTTTCTTTTTTTTTTTCTTTTTTTCTGCGATTTTGAAAAAGTAATACTTATCTAATGATATATATATTTTTTTTTTGTAAAGGGAATTTTTTCGCATATACCTTTTTTTTATAGAGGAGAAATTTAAATACACGACTACGCGAGTAAATCACTATTTATAAATATTTTTAAACGAAAATTTTTCCATAATTATATCGTTAACGATTAAAATAAATAAGCGATAAGACAGGTTAAAAAGTCGAAACGAAAGAAAAAAAAAATCGTAAATAAGACTAGTACGATAAATATATCAAGACCAAAGAAATTCGCACTTTAAGTACCCCTCGTCATCGAATACAGCATAACCTAGAAACGGATGGGTGTTTTTTTTTTCGGGCGCGTAAAAGTTAAATACTTTTCCTTTTTTTCGTATTTCTCTCCGCGTATGGGGGCCACGAATACGGTAAATTCTTCGACTATCCGATAATACGGCAACGAAATCTCTCCGCTTCGTTACAATCGACGAACTCGGTTGGCAGCGTCGAGGAAATTTTCTTATACGTTTCATTTGATTATCGTTAGATCGGCGCTGTAATTGCGCGGCGGTAAAAGGAGGCGGGATGAAGAGGATACGCAGAGAGCGTCTACCTAAAAGGAAATTACTAACTATAATTCCGCTCGTTTCTCCGCGTTAGCGAGAGCAGATTTCTCGGCACGCTTTTACCTTTTATACATACCGAGCGCCTTTCGTCGATACGTGCGTAATGCAAAATTCATCGGCTGCTCGGGGCTCGGCCGAATTTATCATTACCAACGTTTAATTCTTCGCCCGTATTAATGAAAGAAAAAACCCCGCGAGCTTCACGCGCCACCGTTATTTTCGCGGCTCATTAATTTCCACTAAGGCTATGCCATTGAAAAGGCGACTCAACGAGCTGTATCGACGATGGAATTTTTTCCACTCTTTTCTCGACACCCCCCTCACTCTCGTTACGACATCTCCGTAGAGAACGCGAGATCGACCTTTCTTTTTTTTTGCTACCCATCAACCCTCAGTCAGAAACGAAACATTAGGAAATACAAAAATCTTTCGCTCAGATTGTAAAATAGCACCTGTTGAATTTATAGACGATTGGACCTCCAATCAACGAAGAATTACCCGACGGATTCTTACATGGATAACCACTACCGTTCGAGGAAATATGCCTTCAAATTCAAAGGTAGGCAGCTTCTTTGCTACAGTCTCCATGTCATGCCTTCAATTCTAAAATAGGCAACTTATTTAACACTTAGAGTTTTTCAATCGGCATAGAAGAAGATTGTTAATTTTTTTTTTAAATTTAATTTTTGTTTAAATTTTTAATGCAATTAATTTTAATATATACATTTAACTAAAAATTATTTGCTAGTGTTCCCATTGAAATAGCAGTGATCGTATAAATAATCAGACTGTATCACGTCGTTCAGCTAATGGTTCAGGGTTTGTGGTTTCAATTTCAGTTCTCGTTCTGGGTTATTTTTTATTTTGGTTCTAGTTCCAGTTTTTGTTGCAAATTCATAATTGTTTTGGTTCCGGGTTTTGAACTGTTTTGGACTTTTTTCAATGTTGTGGTTCCATCAGTCACCATTTTATAACCTCGAATAAAATCGAGATTTCATTTTGTTGTGGAATGCAAAAACTGCAAAGCCAAAAAAAAGAATGAGAATCTAGAATGGTATTTCATTCAGCTACTGGTTCAGAGTTTGTGGTTCGAATTTCAGTTCTCCATCTGCGTTAATTATTACTTTGGTTTAATTCCAGTTTTTGTTTCGAGTTTATAGCAGTTTTGAGTTTTTTCAGGTTCTGGTTCCAGTTCTAGTTCCCGTTCTATAGCTCTGAATGAAGTAGAGATTTTATTTTGTTGTGGAATGTAAAAACTGCAAAGCTAAAAAAAGGTAGATTAGGAACTTGGAACTTCGTCATTTTGTTCCGGGTTCATTTTTGTTTTGGTTCAGATTTTTTAGGTTACAGTTTCAGTTCTAGCCTCGGTTTTGCAGACCTAAACAAATTGAAGTGTTCATTTTGTTATTAAAAGAAAGAAAAGAAAAACAAAACTTACGCATTTTTTCAAGTTCTATTTAGCTTTTTTTCCTTCATCTCTTTTGGCACCTTCCTCTGTTGCGCTGGGTATTGTAGTTTATGATGTTAAGGCATTTCAAAGGATGTACTCCAAATGCCATCTCTGTTCCACTGAAGTTCGTTGCTTTTTTGTTTTTGTTTTTGTTTTTTTTTTTTTTTGACAAAAAAGTGTTTAGAACTTATTCTGGCCATTTAGTATATTTTTTTCCGCTTAAAAAAGTTGTACGCATACATAGTTTCTATTCTCGACAAAATTTTGGCATTAAATTAATTTTTTTTATTACTATTTAATGTCATATCTTTGTTTTGAACTTTGAATCGCCTTGTACCCTATTGGATTGACTTCGGTGGCTGAATTTTCAACGATGAAATACCCCAACTTACTTTACTTTATCGTATTAGTATCTGCATAAGATAATTCGAATGATGGTCCTCTATTCGATGAAATTATGACACTTATAGCACGGAACGAATATGGATTTTTGGAGTACTCTACTTTATAATGTCTTAATATTATACACCACATTACCCAGCACAACAGAGTAGGATTGGAGGATACTATACAGCAATACACCTCATATCGTCAAATTGGCAAACCATTTAGAATTCAAATTTTGTTTCGAAGAAATAGCGTACCTACGAATTAAAAGTATACCTGTACTCTACGCCTGTAATTGAAGTGTAGGCATCTTGCTGTGCATAAAACTCCAATTCCATTCCTTCAAATAAAGAATAGGCAATTTAAATGTCACTCGAAAACGTTTCGTAAAAGCTTAAATTCCTCTATGACGAATAAGTTGCTAGCTTCTGAGCTGAAGGCATTAAACTGAGATATACTGCACCATAAGTTGCCTAGCTTTAAATTAAGGCTACTCTTACATTCAAACGTAAACAGCTCACAACGACAATCTCAATTACACGTATAAAATTCAGAAGCAAGCGATTCAACACCGAGAAATTCCGACTCACGGAAACATTACCGATCGCTGCATCTTAAAAAGCTGCCGAGCTCGTTAAAGGGAGTATACCGGCAACGAACGGCTCGCTTTTTCCATTTTCCTAAGTACAAGGCGTACATCTTGGTCGAGAAAAACGGCCGGCAAAACGATTCGACGTAAATGTTTTTCGATTAGCGGGCGTCGTCGTCGTCGTTTTGACGAAAATAAAGCGAAACTTTTAGCTAACTTTTTCCCCATTTTTCGCCACCCCTCGAACAACGTTACCGCCATAACCAGTACGCGACCACAACTTTCTTTTCATTTCGCGGCACGCGTTAATCGTAAAAACGAGCGAAATTATTTCGCCGCACGAAGAAGCAGGGAGGATCCTGATAGCGAACACGATACGACAATTTTTTCCACCGAAGTAAAAGCAACGAGTGTAGTTAGAGTAAAATAAACTCTAGGAAAACTACCGACAATAGTTACCATCGGAGGGGGTCAACTCATCCAACTTTGATGCGTTCGGGTCGCGAATTATCACGACACCTTCCCATCCCGGTCTATCCTCTTCTAACGGCGGTTTCACGATATCCTTTCGAGTAAGGATACCGAGAGGAGTTGCCATCTTTCGTTAACCCGTGACAGGTGTTTTTTTTTAATTTACGAAACCTTTTCGTCGTCGATGAGAGTCGAAATTATTCTCGCTACAAGGCACCTCTTGATCAATTCCAGCCGCTCACGGTTCAGCCTTCAAAGTACCTTTGGACTATACAGAATGAAAATTAATCCGATGATGCAGAGGAGATGAGGGTTAGACAAGCTTCGTAATATTCTCACTCAGTGTAGGTCACAAAGTACGCAATATAAATTACATCTAGGTATATACGAGGTGTTTCAACTCAAACTGAACCCTTCATGGTACGTGAAAAGCTATTCATATGACACTTACGTATGATGGGTTGTCTATTTTGCTAACCGAAGGAACCGAGACATGAAAATTTTAGTTCTACAATGCAAGTCAAATAAAAATATGATAGTTGCGTCGGAATGTAATATATGCAATGTAGTATCAATGAAAATAAAATTGATAGCAGTAAAGGCAGTAGCTGGGAAGAAATAATAGAAAGAGAAAGAAATTGTGCGAAAACTTTGTTATTAAAAAAATGCTACAAATTTTCACAAGCATTTTTTTCCATTTTTAAATATCATCACAAAATCTAAGCTAAATAGGGGAGAAGGTAGTATAATAAATACAATATAGAAATACTGATGATAAAATAGTGCTCGTGGAGAGAGTAGGTATGAAGAAATGATAAAAAAAAATTTCACATTTTAGTACAATTCGTGTATTTTTATATGCCTTTGATGATAAAATTAAAATGTTCTAAGTCGATCATTACCCATTTTTCAACCTTTTGAATCCTAGCCTCTTCAACAAGTAGCATAAGCAATCCATTATATACAAGTGTCAAATGAGTTGCCTTACATATAGAATGAAACATACAGACTACACAATAGAAGTAGACATCTCAGTATATACCCCTTTCACATTCAATATAGGCAACATATGTCACCTCTAGGTAAATAAATTAGCCTAACCGCATTCTAGAAGGGACATCAACTTTTAATCGCATCACAAAAACTCGTTTCTTTCCAAACGAAATACCAAGTCCAACGAAGCTAAATTACGAAGAAATAGAGCGATTCAGATTCGAAAACGAGGAAGGGTGAACAAGGCTGAAAGTATAACCAACCGTATCGGCCGAAATTAGGCCTTAAACACAGAGGTAGAAAAATTGTTTTTCTTTTCAAGCTTTTTTTCGCCTTGTTTCTCCCTCCGCGGAAACGAAAACATAATTGCAAAACGACCTAAGACGTAATAAAATATTCAGCCTTCTCGGTTAACTTTCGTGCCTTGTAGACCGCCTCCAAACTTTCAACTGTTGGTAATTTTGAAAAATTTAATTTCTGAATGGGTTACGTAGAACACACCTTTCATCATCTCGAGGCATGTATTTTTAGTGGAATTTTTTTTCTGCGTTTCCAGTTGCTTCGTCGTGACATCGACGCAGCAAGAGCAACGAGAAATGATGGATGCGAGATTCGCGTTTAAAGGAGAGATGAATTCGTTTTTGCAATCTTTTTAATTAAAAAAAAAAGTTCGGAAATTCCTTGAAAAATTAGCCAGCTATACGATGTTTCGGATCTGATAATGCGGTAATTCGTTTGCGAATAAATTTAAAGTCTAAATTTAGGTAAATTTTCGATGTTTCATGATTATAATACGATATAAAAATTTGAGAAGTCGACGTGGAGGGACTGAGTTGCCTACGTTGTGGGGGGGGGGCGCATAACAATTTCTAAATGACTTGGAAGAAGTGTTGTAAAAATTACAAAACCTTGACTCAATTACCACTCCAAAAAAAGCTTTTAAAAACCATTGAATTCTAGTAAAATTAATTATGTGCAATTCTAAATTTTTGCGCACAAAATTTATATTTCATCACACAACTGAAATAATGTAATATTATTCTTCATCATGAAATATCAAGAGTCGCAGGTGAGCAAAATTTCTTTCTCGAAAAGCGGGGAGGGGGAATGGGGTCATACAAGTTTCTAAATGATCTTAAATGAGGTTGTAGAAATTTCAGAACCCTGACACAATTTTTAACCACTTCTCCAAAAATGAGGTTAAGTTTTCAAAAAATTTTCAATTTCTAAAAATACTATATCTCACAATCAGATAGATAAAAGTGATTCTTGACGAGAGTGAGGTTTGTCGCCAGAGTCAAGGATAAAATGCCGGAGAAAAGCGCTCGTTTGCGTACCCGAGCGATTAGCAAGCGGGAGGTAAAGTAGGGTTTTCTTCCCGCAAGTATGAAAAACATTTTTTTTGCACCCAAAACTCACATTTCGTCGTTCAAGGACGGAAAAAATTTTAGACATAATTTTTTTTCTTAATTTATCAACTTTAAGGTTTTTTCCAATTTTTTTTTTAAAGTGCCAATTATGGCTATTTTCAAAAATTCATCATAAATCGGTAATTCATTACCATCATACACAGAGAGGTTTGATTGAGGTTCATCTGAACTAAAATGAACTAAATATACTCGATTTTTACCTAATAAGGTTCTCTAATGTATCACACACTTGCTTTAAAATGACACAGACATTTTATCATCAAGGAATTCACACTTTCGGAACCGCTGTGAAGCGGAAATCTAACACATTACAACTCTGCAATTTGAAAGAACCTAAATTAAGCTCATCCTATGCACGAAACTAATAAATTCCTACATACCGTTCATTTTTGAGGAAAAAAAATGACAATCTATTTTGGTTTTATTCTTTACACGCCGAAATATGACTTTTGGCTATAAAAAATTTTTAATTTTAAGAAATTTTTTTTTTGAAATTTTAAAATATTTGAAAACATTTACCTCATTTTAGGAGAGGCGTCTAAAAATTGAGTAAATGGTCGAAATTTCTGTGACGTCATTGTGAGATAATTTAGCACCTATGAATAGGATTTTGAACTACACAGTTTTGAGTGAACATTAAAACATAAACATATTTTCCTAAAAATTCGACGTTAAATGATACTTTAGATGCAAAGAAATTAAATTAACCAGCAAAAGTAATAAACGTTATTCAAATATATTTTTCAAGTTGACACGTACCGAGATAAGGCTCAAGTATCTACATATAAATCTGGGTACAATTAAGTTTTTTAATATTATTAAAACCTACTTAGTATGTGAAATCTATCGACATATTTAAGATCCGAATTGGATTAAACCAACGTTCTCGCTGCCTTACATAAGCTACTGAAAAACTCCTCACGTGCGGTACCACACCACGGAAGCAAAGATATTTCCAAATTTCGCTTATTTCATAATATTTGCACTCGAGACAAATATAACTATCCATCAACCAGATCAATCCAACCGACAATTCTCATCGCAAACTCGCATGCGATACCAATCCATAAAGATCTCGTTTCGAAGCCGATCTAACGTACCACGTACAAAAAACCAGCCAATAGGAAAAACTCTACAGCTTTTCATTCCGGCTCCTGCCTGTAAATCAAATTTCCTCGACTGCCACCACCGAGTCCTAAACTCGTGCACCAAACAACCGCTCGAAAAGGAGAGAATACGAAAAAATCCGACACACGAGAAAAAAAAACGCAACGCGCCAAACTGCGATGACCGGAATTCGAATTATTTTTACAGCCATGTACCCCCAACATTCTGCTCTTTAATTTTTCATCCTTCTTGCTCGTCGGTCGCCAATCTCGACGAAATAATTTTTTTAAATATTCCAACAGCCTCATCGATTACTTTACACCGATACGAATAAGAGTATAGTCGTTTTTTTTCTTTTTTTTCTTTTTTTTTTTTTGAAGACGGCGCCTAAATTTTTACACTATGCTACGTATAATATTATCCTAGACTAGTATGTTTCGTTGTTACTGTTATGGTCGCTCCGCGTACTTAATATTTGAGCTTCGTATGTATAGCGTATTTTTGTAAAATACTTTTTTTGATAGATTAAATATTGGAAGAAATTCAAAAGAATGAGACTTAAAACAAAGAAAAAAATATTCGTAAAAAATAATACAATAGTAATAGAAAAAAAAATTAAATGAAAGGAAATATTGAAAATTAACTTATCGCCAAAAAAAAATCCACCTTAACGTTCCGTAGTGTTACAAGTTTTCGTGTTTCGATTTGCAATTGAAAAAAAAATGTAGGTAATAATAATTATATATAAAAAAAAGAAAAAAAAAATATATAGAACGTAGGTAAAGTATAGTATGCATATAGCGGATAATATACATATACAGTGGTATCATATAATACGATAAACGTAGCTATATAATGGTACTTTTCGAATAAGTAAATAAAAGGTGCGCGTATATGTAAAATTATTCGTCCTTTGAGCTCGTATTTTCGTTAAAAACATGATCCGGTTAAATAATCGTCTCATTATACGTAAGAACACCGCCTTGAATAATTTTTTCCCCCCGACGAAGTGAAAACAAAAAGTTCATTACGAACAACCTGGGCCAACGAAAGCTGTATTAAAAAGCACACGCTTCTGTATTTTTTTCGGCTTAGAGCGGTGTTTCCCTCTTCCTCGACCTTGTTTTACGTATTTCAACGTTGGCGTGTAATTTCACGCGGTGATTATGTATTATGTATATGGGTACCGAGTAATAAAGAGAAGAAAAAAAATTAAAGTATCAAGAGAAAAAGGTATAAGTTACAAGACGGAAGGAGCATTTTTTCGGAGATCCAGCTAGTGCGTAGAAAATTGAAAAAATCTTTTTTTTCTTTTTTTTTTGTAAAAGAAAAAAAAAAGTATAATCTCGAACGTTGTCGTCGAATACATCGCATTCGAACGTCGGGGTAACCTCTTTTGAGCTCCGCTGCTTTCACACATCGACGACCATCTTTTTATGTATATCGGTATTGCCTACGATCTGAAATCATACGCGTAACTCGTATATGTCAAATTAAAAGTAAAAAAAAAAAATTCTAAGCAAGCAAGCAAGCATTTACTAGCGAACGCGCACACAACGCTCTCCTAATGGCACCGGCTCCGTGAACAAGACGACACGCTATTTTACTACGACACGCTGCCGTTTATTTCCCCCTCCTCCCCTATTTCGCCATCATCTAAGGGTATCAGTACAGGGCGAATTTCACCATCCGGTATGACTGCGCGCGTAAACTACCGTAATTCACGTTTTTTCTTTTTCAGCTGCAAATAAACACGCGCGCCTTCGCCCTCCACCCAAGATCCGGAGCCAGAATTTCTTGGCCTCGGATCGCTCGGCGGCGTCAGGGCCTTATCCTTTCCAGCTTCCATTATGGTTAGATGAAAAGTGCCTTTCTATAGCTATCCATTCGGTTCGCGTGGTTTCCCCCGCCGCGACGCTACAATCGTACAGTAAATTCAACCAACGGTTTTCGACGGCCGCCGCCAAAAATGCGAAAGCGATTTATGGCGGCGTTGCGGTCGACTCGTCCGGCATCCCTGTTGAGCTGGTTGTATCGGTCGGTTTCTATTTGTTATAAATTTTAAGTAGCTCGCGGCACTCTCGTCACGTTGCTCGAGCAGAGTAGATCGAACGATCGAAGCTTTCGTCCGTTTGTAACTCCGTCGATGCGATGAAGTCGATGAAAGTTTTTCAAATTAAATTTCCACCTGCATTAGGTAACATTAGCATAGCGGCTACCGAACGAAAACATCGAAAATAAATTCGCGCCTTTTTCTTACTCTATTTCTTTGATCCCATGGAAATTTACCTTCACC